>JAQOTN010000013.1:0-257868 GCA_028554745.1 Blastocrithidia nonstop | reverse complement strand
CAAGAAAGTGAAAATGTTAAGTCAGCTTATCTGCTATAGCGAAATCTCAAACCCGGTGTCAACTACGATATGCAACTTATCTCTACTTTGAGCCATAGCGTCAGGTACAGAAATGCTCAATTTTCATTCCGTGCTAACACGTGCAAAGACGGATTCATTTTATGCTACAGCTTACTAATCTGTAACATCATACACTAAACGTATTTATATCACTAATATTCATAGTCACAATCTGCGTTACGTTATAGGGTATTACTCCGGTAATAACTACACTTAGGGTGACAGAAGTGATGTTTGTGCAGAAGCAGTGTTAGTAGGGCTTTCCCTTCTCTACATACCCTCGCAAATTTTATGATGTAATTTAAACAAAACCTAATTAGGCGGCGTCCTATTTTTAAAGTAGGAAAGACTACGAATCTACTCAAAGCAGAAATTTTACAGCTGCTTTTCACCTTATACTACTAAGAGGTAAATAGAACAACGTACGGTATTGCGACACCCAGCAACGCAGCAATAAGCGGACATCGTTTTCGCCAAAGTTATATTAGAAGTAAAGGGACTACACAGTAGCTGGCACATGCCAACCAAACAGGGCGGCTGGGTCACGCCGAGACGGTTGACTTCATTGTGTACTGGTATGCGAGTTGAGCCTGGAGAACATCATAATTCGTGAGTAAGAGCTAAACAGGAAAAGCCACCAGACCCAGACGACTGGCTTTGGGATTAGTATAGCAAAGCACTACAAAGCTGAGTTAGAAATTTTCGACTAAACTCGTGCTTTATACAGAGAAGACATGAGAGCACAGAACTACGAATCACTCCTTTGTTTTACGCGTTGCACGAAAGACTTTGTTACGGGTGCAACGTAAAACTAAAAATGCGATAGACTTTTAAAGCATAAAAAGCGGCTAAGTCACCTTCGGATAGGACTAAGAAATTGAGCCATAGGCTATAGATATTTAACATATGAAACACATTTTTGACTATGGGGGAGCATCACATGACAACAAAAGCAGTACCGTCACGTCTGATCCGAACTTAACACACGTGAACAATAAACGATCAAATACTCCTGATAAAACTTTTGTCGTGTCGAGAAGCAAAGACAGATAGAGATCTATGGAGGATGGCGTCCTCTGTAAGTTCATTTTAACCTACAACATCCTTATATTATATATTTAAAAGGCACGATGGTTAAGGGCTTGACCTCTCTAGCCCAAAATGTCCTTAATGTGCGTGGTTATGACTTTAGAATATTACGCGCTGCGTAATGTTCAGTCAACGTCAACAGCATACATCTTTTTCTGCTTTTTAGTTTTACCTGAAGAAAAAGAACCACAAGCGACATGTCAGTAAAATAATATATTCTTTTTGTTAATTTATAATTATTAAATAAAATATCACTAAGGGGATAATACCAGCTTGTCATGTCTGAACCAGTGAAGATTGAAATTAACAGGTTGAACACCTGGCTTGAGAGCTAAGTTAATAACCCAAGAAGTGGCCGATAAAGCGATGTGAAACTGCCTGCATCGGGTGGCACTAAGCGAGCAACCAGTGAACATGATGTGTCAGTCATCGAAGTCTTATTCCGCCGAGATGGTGAATAATGGCGCGGTACCCGTGCGGGCGTAGCAGCGACGCTACGCTGACCTGAATTGCCTTGCACCGTCAACGCTCTTCACCGAGATAGGAAGGCGTTGGCGTAGATGAAAGATAACTACCTGTCCGCACTAAAGGCAGGTTATGTTGACAACCTGGGAGATATCTTGGAAGATGATCTTAGGTGAGCAGGACACATGGTGTGGCAGTGACACGCTTGGCGCTGTGCTGATTGTAATATAAGGCGTGAAGAGCGCCTACCACTCAACAACTGCCCGGAGACGTTCGAAACATTCTCCTAAACGCGCAGCTGTCTCTAGACAGCAAGTGGCCAATCCTCACGCCCTCCGACTGATGCTACTCTAAGGAGTGCAAGTATTGAACGATCAACTACGGCCGGACGCCCGCACCGAGTGCAATGGTGTGGCAGTGGAGCGACGGTATGGCAGATCACCCATACTGAAATCAATAAATTGCTGAAGTAAATTGGTTCTGCATAAGTTGAAAGATGATAAAATTTAATCATTTATATGCGAAAATTCAAATTTTTGTCTAACTCATTTAATTCATTAGTAATATTCTGTATTGTAATTAAAGCATAAATGAAATAATTACAAAACGTGTGATATTATAATAATTTATCTAGTAATCCCCATTAATACTCATTTAGTTCCATTAGTTGATCTTCCAGGAGATTAACTAGATAATTTAATATGTATCACACTTTTGTAATATTTCATTTATGCTTTTTAATTATTATTTGGAAGATTACTAATGGAATTAAATGAGTTAGACAAAGAATTTGAATTAGTGCTAATAAATGATTAATTTTATCATCTTTCAATGGAGAATGTTATCGAACGTCTCCCAGTGGTTGAGTGGTAGGCGCTCTTCACGCCTTATACCGAATAGTGACAGCGCCAAGCGTGTCACGCCACACCATTGTCCGCTCACTGAAGAATCATCTTCCAACGATGATATCCCAGGTTGTCACATACCTGCCTTTAAGTGCGGACAGGTAGTTATCTCTTCATCTACGCCAACGTCTCTTCCCTATTCTCGGGTGAAGAGCGTTGACGGTGCAAGCATCAGGTCAGCGTAGCGTCGCTGCTACGCCGCCCGGGTACCGCGTTATTCACCATCTCGGCCGGAATAGACTTCGATTGACTGACACATCATGTTCCACTGGTTGCTCCTGTAGGACCACCCCCCGGATGCAGAAGTTTCACAGTCGCTTTATCGCACTTCTTGTTAGTTTCAACTTACTCTCAACCAGGTGTTTCAACCTCTATTATTCAATCTTCAGCTGGTCATCAGACATGAGCAAGCTGGTCATTATACCCCTTATGTGTATTATTAATAATTATTAAATTAACCAAAAGAATATATTATTATTACTGACATGTCGCTGTGTTGGTTCTTTTTCTTTCAGGTAAAACTAAAAAGCAGAAAAGGATGCTAGCTGTTGACGTTTGACTGAACATACGCTAGCGTAATTTCTAAACTCCTGCATCCGCACAATAAGACATTTTGAGCTAGAGAGGTCAAGCCCCTTAACCATCGTGCCTTTTTAAAATATAAAATATAAAAGATGTTGTAGGTTAAAAGAAACTTACAGAGGACGAATCCTCCATAGATCTCTCTATCTTGCTTCTCGACACGACAAAAGTTATCAGAGCTATTTGATCGTTATTGTTCACGTGTGTTTAATTCTGGATCATGACGTTTGACGTACTGCTTTGTTGTCTAGCTGACTCCCCCATAGTCAAAATGTGTTTCATATGTTAAATATCTATAGCCTATGGTCAATTTCTTAAGTCGCCTAGTCCGAGGTGACTTAGCCCTTTTCGATGCGTTTAAAGTCTACGCATTTTAGTTTTACGTGCACCCCGTAACAAAGTCTTTCGTGCAAGCCGTAAAACACTACATTAAAAGGCGCCGCCTAATAGGTTTGTTTTAAATTACATCAAAATATTGCGACGGGTATGTAAGAGAAGGGAAAGCCTACTAACAGTTGCCTCCCCTGCACAAATCACTTCTGTCACCCTAAGTGTAGTTATTACCGAGTAATACCCTATAACGTAACCAGATTGTGACTATGAGATTTTAGTGATAATCAATACGTTAGTGTATGTTGACAGATTAGTAAGCCTGTAGCATAAAATGAACCGCCTTTGCTACTGTTTAGCACGGAATGAAAAATTTGAGCATTTCTGTACCCTGACTAATGCTCAAATGTAGAGATAAGTTCATATAGTAGTTGAACCTTGGGTTTGCAGATTTCCTATAGTCAGTTAAGCCTACTAACATTTTCACTTTCTTGAGGTCTAGGAAGTTGTTACAGGCAATAAGATGTTAAGTTTTAAATGATGAAGTGAAACAGCTTTGATTAGCAAGAAAAAAATTACTCTACATATTTTACACCCATACATCCATGTCGGGGTGATTGTTTCTGAATTTGAAGTGCAACATCTTGAGAAGTATATCATAAAGCATCACATTTCCTTTCTTCATTACTTGGTAGTAACCTGCTTGAAGCGCAAACGCAATTTTTGATGGTCTTATTACCAATTTAACAGCGTTTTCTGCAATTTCTGATTAAGTTTTATTGCGATTGATGAATTAAATTTATAAAATAGATAAATAGCCTCTAAGATTTTTGCTTGAATCAATAATTAATAAAATACTCCGCAAAAATACAAAGTATGTATACTACAATGGGAAGCGTCTATGGCAGAAAAGCACCTTAGAATAGTGTTATTTAATACTTGAAAACCTATTCTGAGAAATCTTTGTGATAAGAAGATTCATGATCAAAATGTGTAGTACCATTTCTCTTCCAATTACTTTTAAAAATTATCTGAGGCAACTAGCTTAGATTACACTACTTTTTTATTGTAAAATATAAACAAATAAAGATTCAGCAAGAATGAAAGAGGAGATAAAAACAGGAGAAATTAATTTCGGAATATGCATCTAAATTATTTTTTTTGTATAATTTATATGACAATTGACTAGTAAAGTAAGAAAGCATAATTTGTGAACAATTCTATTTTAATAATTCAATATTTCAACCCTAATGTCGCGGCGCTGTGAAGTGATTTGTTACTTCCTTTTTTCAAAACTCAAAGTAAAACCAGAAATAGACAGTCAAGGAAGACAAAGAAAGTTTGTAATTATTCGTATATTTGGCGAGTTAAGGCGTAGCAAACTAACTAAAACCAAATATAACACAAGCAATTAATTTTCAATTAAAATTCTATGTGGCAAGCGATTCCCTCACTCCCCCATAGTTAGCCTATCTTTGTTACAAACAAACCAACATAATGCACAAAACCCAACTTTTGATTTTAAACCGATGAACCGAAGGTAAGAAAAATTGGTTGAAGTATTGAAAGCAATATTTGAGTTAGAACGAAAGAAGAAAAGAAATGCCTGACAAGAAGAAGAAAGTGACGTCTATACTGTCATAGTTCAGGTCATAAACGTATTCAAACAATTTGTTTAGGGAATAGCCTCTGCCTATTCCTCCGTACTTGTTTAACTTTTTGGGGGCACGTAACATGGCCAAGTGATCCGTGACCACTGCCAGCTTAGTGCCGTTTGGTAAGTCTTTATCTACCAAGAAACGTAAAAGCCTTTGAACTACTCTAAGCTACGCATATGCAGAAAAACGTACCTGAAAAAACGAATAATTAATGTCCTAGTTTCGTCAACTGTAGTGTTGTTATAAAGCGTTGAGTCAATTCCTAAATGGTTAGCTCAGCGTTGCTGGAGCGTGCATAGAGCCAGCGAGTGATATGGGTCAAGCCATCGATACGGCTCTTCATCCTTAAAAAGGAGCATCCTGCAACGTAATTACGCTATATTTTCTGTCATCGTAAAATGAATTTCTTTCTTTGGCTATTCGGTGCCATTTGTTCATTGTTAATTGTGTAGCTGATGACTTCAGCGCCGCAGCATCAGTTACGTCTAGATACTTCAGTGAACCATCCCAATCTTATCCACTTGCAACATTACGGCACACAGCACGATACGCACGCATTAATTTGAATGTGCGGGCAGCGTTGTATGAGGTAATATGTATTGCATACATCGCCAGCGCGACCGGCGAAAGATCGATTCGTATACGTGGTAGCCTCCGAAGCCAGTTCTAATTTGGAAACTGTTTTAATAAAGATGCGCACAATCCTTTCCTGGCCATTCCACATATACTCTTAGCAAAGAAAAATGTTATATTTTTGTACTTGTATCAGCAGTTATATTTTTCTCACCCTGAATTTTTCGTCACGATACGGCGACGTTAACAAATTTGCTTCCTTGATACGCTAAATGACACGGCGTACGCCTGAAATGAACTCTTTATAATGGCCTTAATGGGCAGCGATAGGTATATTGTCTATCATCATGATTATTGTGACAGGGGTATATATGCCCACAATCATATACGTGATCGTCTGTGCCACGCACACTGACCAGCGGACTAAAATAAACAACGTAGTCAACTTGTAGAACTTCTTGTTCCTTCAGCTGGACACGAACAAATTTTGCAACTACGATGGTAGGGGTATTGCATCGTAATATGCTTAAGAGTCAAGTTGGAACATGTACTTTGGCTAAAAAGCAGCTGCTACCTCGCCAGGACGAAGACAATTCAGGTGTTCGCATTTCGGCATGTCTTACGTTTTGAATTACTGAGTTGAGCAATGGCTCAATAATCATCCTGCGTCGACCTTTGAGATAAGGCACTGCGAAAACGTTTACACCGTGTACATTCTCTGGAAGAGGAGAATGTACCTAACGCTAACAACACTACTCGAACTTGCCCATCTCAACGGTCCGACTTGACTCTTAAGATGTTTACTTGATCGTCCGAGAGGTAGCAAGACCCAAAAAAAAAAAAAAAGAGAGATAACGCAAACAAGAAAAGAGAAACTACTTCGTTTTAGATGTTATCATTTTCGACCCAAAGCTGAGCAGTGTTGTGTGTTTTGAGTAGAGTTGTCACTGCGTGGGCGGCAGGCTTGTTTGCTCTTTTACGCCGTTTAACAAATGGATGCGTTCATAGAGCTGGTTTAGATCTATTCCTAACTCTTTTGATTTTGACCCTTTTCCACCTGATAAGGTCCGGATCTAAATCACATACTATAAGATGGCCTGCGCGGTTACGGCCTCCCTTGGTTGGATGGCGGCCATAACCCAGGTACCTACTCAGTGTTTCCTCTTTTCTGTTGCCTGCTACCCCCCTAACTTGATTAGTCATCAGACCGTTATCGTTTAGGTACCAGGTTGCTCCTCGTCGAACCGAAAGCATACTCAGCTTTGGGTCGACTTGTTTCATCGCGGTTAACACTTCCCTGCGTATTCTGTCACGCGGCTAGAAAAGAAAGTAGTTTCTACGTTGCTACGCTAGCAGTTTCTGCAGCACAGATGCCATCTACGTTTAAATTGCTGATGACAATGGATAAGGGCTAGTTATCTTGATCGTCTTACCTCTACGAACAATCAGATTCACTGTCAATGCATTGTTAAAATTATAACTTGTCTTCACTGAGTCAATGTCGCGGCAACGGAATGTCGTCAAGTCACTTGATCAAACTGCAAACGCTCACATCAACTTTATAAATAAAGCTGCTACAAAATTCTTCTTCACCGAATTTTATATTCAGTTATTATTTTCTGCATTGCTATTGATTGTGAAGACTATCATATTTCTTACTTTTCGTGCCGGTGCGCTGTTTTCATTGTGACAACATGTTTAAAATTAATATTTACATGCATTGTAATGTAAGATGTAAAAATATTTATTTTGTTTTTGCACGGATAACTACTGACAATACCATCACTAAAATTGGTAATATCAATTTACACAAGTAAATTTTTTTAAATATGACTAAATTTAATTTGGATTATAAAAAAAAAGGACTTATATAAATATTATTGACCAAAAATTAAAACCATAAATTTAATAATAGTTAAACTTGTGATATCGAAAACAAGTCTGTTAATTATATGTACTTAAATCTGTTATTCTTACTCATTAAATGCTAATTTATCATTTAATAATACTCAAACTCCAAAAAATTACTTGAAGTAATTTATTATTTATACGGAATAGTTTAACAGTGTATATGTACTTTTGTCTCTTTGTATTTATGATGAGGATATCTAATTTTTTAAAAGCACAAAACTTACAAACTGTTTCAAATCAACTTAATTTGATCCTATCATGATAATTATTCCTTTAACATTGACATAATACTATAATTTCCAATAATTTACTTAATATTACTAAAATCATGTATTTAATAAATTATATCTCTATTTTTAAAACATGATAAATAAGGTGTTTGTATAAAACTGATTGTCATGTAATTGTTATACCTAAAAACTTTTGAAAATTTCAAGTAAATTTCACAAGTAATTAGTTTTGATTTGACTATTTTCATGAAAGTATAAATGGTTTTAAGTTTATTGATGTAATCAGAACATTTTTTCTCTTGACAGTTTAAATATTAATTCAATTATAATAAACGACATATGGTTAAAATTAAACTTTGATGTTCACAGAGGTGAACATGCTGATAAATTGCATTTGAAAGTAGGAATGTTAAAATTTAATCAGGCGATGTAGAATTAATTTAATTACAATATTTTCAATAATATATTATTTCCGTTAAATAAAAGTGCTTGTTTATCTTCTACTTTGCACTTGTAGTGTGTTGTAGATAAATGAATTTCAGTTAATTGATACAGTTTTACTAGATGTAAAGATATATATGTATTTTCACTTCAAATTATAGCTTTATTTATCTAATTCATAGATTTAAATTGGAATTTACTTGTTATGTTCTTGCACTACAGTGTATATTTATTTTGTTATAATTACGCTTTAAAAGATATATCATAAGATATTCCGCAGTAATAAAATTGAATATGCTAGCTTAAAAATGTTGTCACAAAAATATAATTAAAAATGTCACAATATTATTAGGTTTAATTTTTTGCGTAGGATTGATGTAAGAATAGAGAAGGTAACGAATATTTAAATTTGAGTGTAGTAAAATTCCAATTACTGCTTTTATTCATAGTGCTACGTAACTCCTGCTGTGATTTGACAATATATCATAATCAATTATTTACATAAAAAAAATCATGCATTTTTAAATGACTGTATAGAGTGAAAATTTTTTTTCTTACATGTCCACGTAACTATAAACATCTGCTTTGAGTATGTTAATAACTATTTTTTATGAAGGGCATACAATCATATTTTACTAAGTAAAGTGCATTTGCAAGTTGCTTTAAATCATATATTTGCTTGATTGACGAAATTGCTGATAAAAACAATTATATAAATTAAAACTTTGCGTTTACTATCTTTTTTTCTGCACTTCACTATTTTTTATGTATTATATAGTTTATGGCAATTAATTAATATCATTGTGGTATACTCACCAGATATCTGTTTAATACATGAAAACAAATTAGTTTTCTCTTTATAAAAGATTTCAAGAAAAGAGTTAGAGCAGAATGATTTGCTTATTTACACTATACAATTTAAATTAATGTGGAAGATATGAGAAGCGTTTATTTTATTTAAGACTAGTAAAAAAGTTTTATTGTATACTATTTTGCAAACAATTTGAAAAGTAATACTTCATTTGTTAACAGAAACTAACTATCAAAATACAATGTCATTACGGTATTTTCTTCTCAATTGTCTACACTTGAAAAATGTTTAAATCAAAATATTGATAAAAAATTATATTAACATGTCACAAAATAGCTGCTCTTATTAATATAAAAATGTTGAAAATGCAACATTGCCTCATAGAACATATAAAAAGTCCAGACAACAAAAAAACTTTATTTCATTATTCTATTCTCTTTTATACATATGCATTAGTTTATCATACCCTTTCACAAGCACATTAATGATAATAAATCAGAAAAAATATGAAGTATTTTTGGACAAAATTTTGATAGTTACTTACTTACAAAGTCATTAATAATATAAAACTTGTAACGCATTAAGTTTGCTTATTTTATTACTAAACAAATTTAATGTGACATTTCTATCTACTACTTAGCGTTTAATTTTATGAGTAGGAGCTGCTTTTTTTTATACTTATTCTTCCAATGAATAAATTATACGAAGTTTACAAAAGTAATTTAAGTTTTTTTATATTGTCGGACTTGAGTTAGAAATTTCCACTACACACATATTTCACTTATGATAAGTTTTACACAATTATATTAAAAACATAAGTGAAAAGTTTTAGTGAACAGTGATACATTATTTTAATGCGACTTGTTTTATATTAATTTGCTGATATTAGTATTAAAAGATTTATGTTTGACAAGGTTAACAAATTTTTTAATGTTTAAATTTTATTGTACGATTTTATATTGCATATCATATATAGCATTTAGTGTTTTGTAATAAATTATTCTAACTTAATCTAGTTAACATGATATAATATGTTATCATCAACAAATATATATGTACTCAGAGGATAACTACTTTAATGAAATGTTGAGACCAGTTTTATCGTATCAAATGAAGGTGAGAATGACAAATGTAATTTTTTTTATTTTATAATTTATGTTTTA
Organism: Blastocrithidia nonstop; assembly: GCA_028554745.1. Taxonomy (NCBI): domain Eukaryota; phylum Euglenozoa; class Kinetoplastea; order Trypanosomatida; family Trypanosomatidae; genus Blastocrithidia; species Blastocrithidia nonstop. The sequence goes on along the minus strand of JAQOTN010000013.1, from coordinate 247,650 downwards.
CAAAAGTGAAAAGAATGATCTTCTACGTAAGTTTATTTAAAAATATAATATTAAGGATGTTTAAGGTGTTTATAATCAGAAGTAAATAAGAAGTATGACTATTAAATATGTTATTAGAGAAATGATTGATCAGGATCAAAAATAATTAAACCGTTTAAAATTAGTTGATCAAGTAATTAGTGAGGAAAAAGATATAAAAGATTATAACTAATAATAAAATAAATTACAATCCATTACAGTGTTATGTTTAGTAATGCAGTAATTGACAGAATTTATACCTACCTAGCAAATGTATAATTATTACTAAATGCATATTAGCGTACTACAAAGAAAATTTATCGAACAGTTTATACTTGAAGTAATATAAAATGTCATTGAAGAGCGTTTCTGCGCTGCATCAATTGATGTGAGCCTAGTTATTAAATCACCAAATTTTTCTTAATGTCACTTAAACGATTGTCACAAAGCATATAGTGAGCTACAAAATCACGTTAGTATTTGCAATTTCAATAATCAGTGTAGTTGAAATTGTTATTACACATCAACTGATATTGATGTTTACTTGAAATTGATAATCTTAATTATTGATTGCATTTATTAATAACAACAAAGATGTGTCTGATATTATGAGTTAAGTCATAAAGCAGCTTCCTCTCTTTATGTACTTGATATACTTTCTATGAACGCATGTTTTTAATTATATATGATCTTGAACATAATTTTAGCTGATGCATGAACATAAATTTCTGCATTGTCTCGGTTTGAACACAATTTAGTGTATTATTTTAGTTAACAAAAATTGCTAGCGTTTTAATGTAATACATATTCTTAATATGTTGCGTTGTAAACGTGTTATAAATACATAAAAATAATTTTGTCCTACATAAAGCATAAGAATGTTTGAAGATATTTTTTTATTCACTCACATTTAAGTATGTTAATGAAAGCTAAGGCAGTGCAGTGACTGTAAAGAAATTATATCAATTACATAAAACTATATTACTTCGAACATTGATATTCCAGTAATAGTAAATTGTTTTTAATTGATCATTTTAATTAGATATTTATATTATACTACAATTCGATATTTTTTGCTTTGATAAAGCTTTTGTACCGTTAATTTTTTTAACGACATAAGAAGTTTGATCTTTAATTTGTTATCGTTCTTACAGAGATGTGGTGAATATGTTTGTAATTTATTTTATTAATTAATGTGATTACAACATCATTGATTATTTGTATTTAGTGTTTCTTGCTAGACATTCGAAGGTTAAAAATTAAATTCTTAAATTACATTCTGTCTTCCTGAAAAAATGATAATCCACATTGACAACCTACATTTTCAAAAAATTTACGCAATACTTTGATTATTATGTTAGTATGTCAAAAGAATATGTTAAATTATTTCTGTTGTCAATTTTTGTGTGTATGTAATCAATTTTAAGGGCTGATTAACACTTATTTTATTATACTTTTTGTAATGTTTTTAGCCATTATTTACAATTTATTCAGCCGTCATACCTAAACTGTAAGACGTTCAGTATCTAGAACAGTAGATGATTATTTAGATTGATAGCTTTTTTGATCTTTGTATATTCGAGCTTCATCTACTTCAACCTGGTCAATTTTTGCAATCCTGTCAACATGTTGACATGTGATGACGAAATGTTTAGTGTTTATAAATTTGTACATTTCTTTAATCCGTCAATGACTTGTAAAGACGAATAAATCGCACTTATTTACACAAGATTTAACATTGGTTTTGTAAATTTAATTACTTTTATTTTTTTACACCCAGATATATTTAATACTTTTAAATTTGTACAGTTACTTATGCCGTCAAGTTTGCTTATTAAACATTTTGATATATCTAATTTCTGCAAATTTTGCAAGTATGACAAACCTTTTATACTTTTTATAGATATCATAGAAGATGATGTAGAATCTTTTAGATAGTATTAATATTCTCCACTGCTCTACTAACTTTATGTTTGCTATGCACTTATAATCTTCAAATTTGGCATTACTTCCGTGAATTACAAAGTCTTGATCTATTTACAACCTTCGAGATAAATTTATTATAGCTTACTACATTTGCTTAACGTGGGCAAATTTTTTTGATTTATATGTTTGCATTTCATTATCTTGATGGCTTTCAATTTCATGAATTCTCTGATGGTATGCAAATCAGTACTCGTGAACAGAGCAAAATCAGCACCTTGATAAGGATTCTACATGTTTTAAATAGTGACATGACGCGAAGTTAACACAACCATATCCTTTATTTGCTAGTACATGAAGACTACATGGATTTTATGTAAGCGTTTACAATTCTTTACATTCAAAAAACGAATCTATTCTGAGCATTAATTATCAATAACAAAGTTAGAAATGTTCGTATTCTGAGCAGACAAATATTAGAGCTCTTGAAGGTGTGTTAGAACTAATTTTATTTTTTTAAATGATATACAATTATCTAATTACAAGTGCTTAAGCTTAGGCATCATCTTCAAAAAGTCAAAATTGGTTAGCGCGGAGTTAGAGGCAATCAATTTCGTCAACCTAAATAATGGATTTGTAATATTAAGACGTAAGAGGTAACGACAAGATAAGATGTCGAGGGTTTTCATTATCAATTTTTATGTCATGACAATCTGCTGCATACACACTAAATTTATTAAAAATAAATAGTTCAGATTACTAGAGACTAATTCTACAATATTTAAACAAAATTAATTATATGAGAAAAAGGGTATGCCGCGACCCGGGATCGAACCAGGGACCTTCAGATCTTCAGTCTGACGCTCTCCCAACTGAGCTATCGCGGCTATACTATAATTCTTACAAATTTCACCATAACTTTTTGTCACATATCTTATAATCAATACACACATTAATATATTTTAAAAACATAATATCGTTATCAGATCCGATATAGTATAATGGTTAGAACACCTGGCTTTCACCCAGGAAATCCGGGTTCGATCCCCGGTATCGGAAGTTTTCTTCTTATCCAAGCAAAATTTAATCAGTATTATCCAATGAAAAAGTAAGGGAAGACCGGGAATCGAACCCGGGTCATCAGAGCCACAATCTGATGTTCTGCCACTGAACTATCTTCCCACATATGATAATCAAACTTAAAAATTGATTATGTTAATGTATAGATTTTAAAGTATTAATTTCGAATTGAAGGTAAATATATACATATTAAATTAATGTAGATTTAAGTAATTTGATGCACATGATTTGTTTTTAAGTGTATAATTTCTGTTTTTCTTTGGTTTATAACAGAATTAATATATAAAATATATATAATTTATTTTTACTTAGCTATGACTTTAGAAACGTTGTCAGATTCTGCTGACGTCAAGTAAGTTGTCAAAAACATTTTCATCAAAATAGTTGTCAATCTGATTAGCGATTATAATAATTAGAAATACCGTCAAATAAATGCTCACAGTAAATCACTGACAAAATATAACGGAACATTAAGCCAAGATGTCATATCATTATTATTTAAAATCTGCGGTTTCGCACTGGACAAGAGTGGCAATAAATGAACCTTTTTAGCTAATCGTGTCAAATTATAATAAGCTTTATAAATGTTAACAAGTTTTGTGAAGAATGAAAAACTAGATTATGATCATAAAAAGGATTCAAATCTAGCCTTTCATGATACTAAACCTAATATTAGTACTGACGTTAAGTCAAACCAACCTTTATAAAAAGAGCAATATACTAAACATACAAATGTTTAGTAATAACACGATGATGAAATCAAACATAACGTTAAAACATAAATTTAATAACCTCAACGTTAAATTGTTGATGACCACACTTGTTAACAAATAAAACGAATGCTGCTTAGTTATGATCACATTCGTAATTCTTTATTTGATGCGAGGCAGTTTATGGTGTGACGTATGACTGATGGACGTAGTTATCTATGCCGAGAACGTTGTGACTGTTGCAACCTATAAGCTCACTGACATCTTCAATCGGGCAAAGGATTGTTGTATTCATTTATAGCACATGTAAGCAAAGATGGCAAAGAACTTTTGCATACTGGAGCAGAACATGGTTACCAGTATAACAGCATCCCGGGTTCTGCGCATTTTGGAAAAATCATACACTTTAGCGAAAAGTTGATTGACAAAAGTGGAAAATTATTATATGTTAAAAACAATAACAATGCTGTTTAGAGCTGTGTGTACTGTAATCAGAAGCTAATAAATTTTATATATTAATTTTGAAAATATGTAAATAAATTTAACTTAATTTTAATGTATGTATTAAATTGCAAATTTTAAGAATGTTCTACTTAAATGTCCACTTTGATACTTGATATCTAACGATAATACATATACATTGATATTAATACTGCTTTTTTTACTATTGGAATCGTTATTTTTTTCTACAATTTATAAAGTAAAGCTATTTATAAAGTTTTCAAGTATATTTTTTTTGCTCAGTCCATCATTTACATACTAATTAACAACAAATCTATTTCGCAATTCACTGTACTAATTCAATTCTTCCTTTGATCATCCTTAAAATTTTTTTTTTTCAAGCGTTATTATTGAACTGAAGACCTTTTTTCAACTTTGTTAGAAAATGTACACTTCTATCATAATTTTTTTTTTGCATGAAAATAATAATTACACACAAAGGGGTGATATTTATTAATTTAATATTATGGTCAGGTGCTAATGTTATATGTTAATGTTATAATTTTAAATGAATGCTTTATTTTACTTAACAATATGTATTACAATATTAATAATTATTTATTTTCTTCTCTTTGTATTTAATACTCATCACCAGCAAATTTTTTTAAAAAAGGTAGTTTTTTGCGTATTTGATAACGTTAGCAGCATATATTTTTTCCAAGAAGTACTCTGAAAGCCTTTATTTGTTGTGTTTAGTTAATTTATTTTTGATTAAGTGTCGTTAATCTTAAATTTTATCATTTCGATTGTATTTCATATAAATTCATATATATATTTGAAATACTTAGTAAGTGTTGAGTCAAGCAGAAAATTTTGCTTCATAACTATTTATGTTTGTCTTGTTTTCTTTACACGAGTTAAAAAAATATATATAACGCATAAACACATTGTGAAGCAGTATTTACATACACACATATATACACCCTTACATAAAATTTCTTTAAAAAAAATAGAATAGTTTATTTTTTTTTTTATATATAAGAAAGTTTATTTATAAACTTCAATAACACACACATACAAAAAGTGAAGTTGTTATATTACACGGTGTATAGTAAAGTTATTGATTTGCTAGTTAACACTTTGTGCTTAATTTTTAGCATTGGTATAAACAGCGATATATTCTAGCTTGCGAATTATTGTAATAGTCATTGTCTAATCAAACGTACTTGAATTTATTTCACTAATCTTTTATTTCAGTAAGTTTTTTTTATCTTTTAAAAAATAGTATAGAAAATAAGACCACATAAACACATAATCATAGTAGATTATTATTATTTTTTGCAAACATCAGAGGATATAAATAATTGAGTGTGCCTGTTTTGTTTATTGCACATTACATCATATATCACAATTTTATTAAGTTTCATATTTTCCTTTTTTTTTTCCCGAAATGATCACATAAATTTGTTTGTGTAATGCTGTTGACATAGCTTGTGATAAATTTGCTGACAATGTTGGTAGTGATAAAGATAGTACGTAGAATTTAGCTTAGACGTAGAGCAAACAAAGTAAAATAGGATAGTTTGATAAAATATGTATAAAGTAACTTGCAAAATAACCAGATCAATATAGTTAATAAACAGAAGACAAACGAATAAGTGACGGTGATGAAATATCATTGACAAATAAGTAAGCAAATAAAACGTCTACGTTGATGCATTTTTATAACGTTGAAGGTGAACACTCTTCACAATAGTAATAAAAAAAATAATATGTACAGCAGCAGGTATAATAGTAGAAATAACAAAATAATTTTGCTTAATAGTTAGATAGTAAATAACTTAGACATATGTGTAAGGCAGAATAACGAAAAACTGCAGTGTAATAAAATACAAATAGAGATAACTAGTATAGCAATGTACATCAACTGTGTTTTTTAGCAACAGCTTAATTGATCGATCAAAGAGAACAGTTTTCAAATTTTGCGCGATAAGCGTGTGACACTCACAACACTGAATGCCAGTTGGAATAACGTAATCCAGTCAAATCTATTCTTTCAATCAACACCAAATCAATAGTTTGTAAAAGTAATATCAGTTAATAGCCCAATGACAACAATATAAATAATATTGTTAATAACTAGAGCACTTATTTAGTTGATAGTGAAATAGCTGATACTGTCAAGAGTGCAGAAACTATTGCAAACTTACCAACAACAACAACCACTAATGCTATTGCTAATGATAACTGATGTGATAACAAATAACAAGAACAGTAAATTGTACAAATAGGTGTAGTACAGAAGCACGCAAAAAAGCCATTCTCAATAGCATAATGACTTTAACGCAAAGGTATAAAATAGCTTACAAAAGCATAATTACCGTCCACAGAAATATTAGGGGCAAATAGTTGTACTGAACAAGATACGATATTCAATAAAAATGTGTATAACAAAAGTTGTAATATTGAATAAATGATTGATGCATATGAGAAAAGGTTAGCATTCAAAGGTAATGCATAAGGTAAAGTTAATATTGCATAGATTATAAAGTTACAGTATTAGCAACATAGAAGAAACGTTGCATAAAAAAATACTAACTAATTTACCAGTAGTCAAACTAGTCATGATAACAAAAAACGTCAAAGCTCAAACAAGGTTGCTAAAAATACTAATATGAACAATAAAATGACATAGGGCAATAGTAATAATAATAAGCGCTGGAATAGATAGATTTCACCTTAATTACAATTTTGTAAATCACAGTAAAAGTGTGAAAAGTGGTAGTAATAATAATAACATTACCGATAAAAACTATTGTAGCTGTAAAACAACAGAGCTACTGTCAAAATTATTGAGACACAAGATCAGAACAACAGCAATAGTTAAACTAAAACGGTAACAGACAATGTTAGTAACATATCAACGGACAATAGACTGTAAATACAACAAACAGTTGTTGTCAAACATGTTAAACCTACGATCGATATTGAACGACTGCGAGCTTTACGTAATCGTGTTTTACCAACCGACTCATTTACGACATCAAAATCACACTCTGCAATCTGTCCAAAATAAATACCTTCATTTGCACAAAAGGCAAAGATGAAACCTACGTCTAGTACAACCAACACTACAAACGTTATTCATGCAAAAAAGTAGAAAAACAGTAAAAGTGTTAATGACAGCAAAAGAAAAGATAAATAAAGTCACTAAAATCACACTATTGCTGAAAATGTGTCACAGAATGATAAAAAATTATATGATAATGTTAGCAATAGTTATAGTGACCCTAATACTGCAAACGCTTAAAATAATTTAGACAAAAACATGAATAACACGTAGCGTAGTTAACAGGAGCAAAATAAAAGCAGTACATATATGTTGGGTGATGAGATGTACACTACCGTTCCGACACACATGAGCAGTGCCTAAGAAAATGAGGTTTTTGAAGAAATCAGTAAACTATTGTTGCGTTACTGTTTAGGTCGTGATGAGAAGAGACACACAACAACAATTCCACTTCCATCGTGATCCGTGCTACCTCCTGGATTAGCTATAAACAGTCAAAAACCTAAGTAAACTCCGCATAGTAATAACAAATTTGTATCAAATTAAAAATCATCACATTCACCACAACAAAAGTATCAGTAATAACAACATAGACACGTATAGAAATAGTCACACTCGTCGTAGCTATAGTCACGAAAGGAGGCAACGTAATCGAAAAAGTCGACAATGAATAGTGCCGAATGACCAACGCTGTAGGAAGCAATTAAACAAGCTAAAAAGCATAAGTAGCGTGAAAAAACCACACATAAAAAAATTGTAAACACAAGTGAAACTAGTGATAGTGCTAATGATGATAATAATAATAATAATTATAGTAATACTAATAACAAGAGTTGCAAACCATTGCAACACAAAGCAATAAAATAAATTGATAAAGAAGAGAGAAGACAAGAAGCAAAAAATAATGACAAAATAAATAATGACACGAGCAGCAATACGAACGATAAAAGTAAAAGAGATACTAAGTAAAAACATCCACACAAAACAGACAGTGCAACTAAGAAATTAGATAATGTTATCAGTGAAAGTGAATACAATAATAATAATAATGATGACACTAATAAAAGTAAGAAGAACAGTAAGCATAACAATAGTAACAACAGCAGTAGTTGTGATAACGTTGTCACTGACGATAACAGGAAATAATGTCAGACTAATTAGTCATCCATTGAAGAGCATAAATACATTTGTGATAGCTACGGAAATAACGATGATGAAAACTCGCTAAACAAATAGTTATAACTATACTTTCATCTTGTCCGCTTGTATCAGACAAAGAAGGTAACTTTGCGCACACTATAGTTAGTCCATGAAATGTTAAAGCACACTCGAGTCTTACCTCATGTGCCTACCATGAACAACTTTTCAAGCAGACCCATCACCACACACGATCCTATTTCACGTAGACGTGCATACCTGCAACAGGTTATAATTTCTTTACTAGATGAGATGAAACAAGAAAAGCTGAGAGAAGAGCGTAATGAAGCAGATGAAAGTAAGAAAATATCATTGATAGATTTTGATAGTCAAATCAAAAACATAATCAAAGGTATTCCAACAAGTGCAACGAGTAGTACAACGACGACGCAACAGATGTCAGCACCTCACAATATGACACAAATGAATTTTCCTTTTAATAATAATAATAATAACACTATCAATAGTGGTAGTGGTGGTGGTAGTAGCATCAATTACACGTCACCGTTTAACAATCTTGTACCACCTACTCTACCAATTACATCATTTTCTAGCAATCTAACACCATTTAATATGACAGTGCCCAATACATTTCAACCAAACTGTCCTTCGTCGTCCATGCCTCAACTAATGCCAATGCCTTTCCCAATGAACTATAATCCCTTTATGATGCCTAACGTACACATGCCCTTTGTGCAGCCAGCTTTGCCGTGCGTCATGCCTCACAGAACATGACCAAATATGTTGCCCTTTGCCCATCATCCATCACCTGCACTGCCAACAACAACTACAACGACAACTATTCTACCATCATCACTACCTCAGCCTACTACCATGCCAGGCAACATAGATACTTCATGCACTACATAAGATAATGAAAATGGTATCACAAACGCTAATTGTGATAAAAATAATAGTAGTAAAATTACTACTATCGCAACTCATGAAGCTGGTCAAAACTCAATGATCACAAGTACAAATAACAAGAGTGACAGTGTGTAATTTTTCTTCCCATCATCATCATAATGTCCTGCAACTTCCACACAAGCAATAGAATCTAATGTAGTCAAAAAGGCAGATGATGATGATGATGATAATAAGGTGAATACTGCCAACATGAAAAGTACTACGGGTACTAGCAGCAGTAATTTGCCATTGAAAAGTGTTAGATTAGATAACTTTGCCAACTAACCTCACTTTGCAATGGAACCATACACGATGGGCAATAATACACAAGTTTGTACGCCCAATCAGCCAATCCAATCTTATTCAACTCATTGTATATCACTATACCCACCACACGCATTTAACACAACCTTTTTCCCACCTCAAAATTGTTCAGTGATGCCATCACCCTTTCAGGCGACTACACCGTTGCCATCCACGTAACCACAAGCATTATTACACCATGGCCAACCGTCATAACTATTAGCAGGGCAACTCCCCACTTCACAGGTAACGCCTGCATCGACATCTAATTATTGCTAATTGACGTCATCACCGTCACAACTAAATGCACACCTGAAACGATTTTGTACGGCACCACACCGTGTAGTAAAACAAACAACAGCAAACGCCACCCAAAGCTGTTAGCATGTTATACGTGCAAATGAAGACAGCTATGATAGGCTTAATAATATCAATGAAAGTCATCAAAGTAGTCAAACAATGTAGCAAAATGTTTTTAATATTAACACCACCAACAAAAGCTTTAATAACTACGATGGTGAAAATTACGAGAATGACGATAATGATGATGTAAATAGACAGTTGGATGAGTATGTCAAAGCGATTATGCAGTATGTACAGCAATCCGAATAAATAACAGGAGAAGACGAAGATATGAGTGAAAGTTAGCATAAAAACTCAGTGAGTAATAACAATGAATAGGAGATGTATAATATTTTAAAACATAACGATCTTCTCAACGAAGAAGAAGACGAAAACGAAGAAGAGGAGAAAAGTGACAACGACAATACTGAACTCTCTACTCTTTGTACTGATTACCACATTACTGCACCTATAATTACTTCTGCTATTAGTAAAGTTAATAACAATATGGTATCCGTGCCAACCATTTCAAAAGAAGAACGCGAGGTGTTACAAGATGTTCAGCGTGACTTTAAGCGACGTATGTAGAAAGCTCAACAGTGCAAGTAAGTAAATGAAATTAATCGCTACACTGAAGACGAGCACGAAGGTAATAATGTTGGCTCGTACTAGATACACGACGCAGACAACTAAAATGTAGATGACAGTCAACTTGATTACTAGATTGATTACAGCAACATGTTCCTACACGTCTGCTCATAATCTGCGTCTTCGCCCTGTTCACCATAACGAATGCTAGAAAACAATCGTTTGACATGCAGCCACACAAAAAAGCATGTCAATGAATAAGTAAAAAAGTGCAATGTATAAAATGCATCAACACATCGCACGTTATTCAAGGCAAACACGTAAAGTGATGAGGATCAGTATAAGAATGATATTGGTATTGATAACTACAAAAGCAACAACGAGAACATTAGCAATAACAAAAGTATTATCTACAATGGTCAAAATAACAAGTGTGATGAATGTATGTAGTGTGTGTGTAATGATGCACATGCTAGACTCAATGCGACAAATGAGCTAGACAATAATTAGCGTGATGATGTAAAGTTACAAATAATGACTTAGACAGATACTATGAATATCACAAGTAAAACATAAATGGTTGCAAATACAAATAATTTATAAAGTAACATCAAATCGTAAATTGCACTCATTAAAGACAAATAGATCAGTAGTGAAGATGATGATGATGATGATGATAAGAGTGATAACGATTCGTTCGACGTTAACCTGATTGAGTAGGATAAAGTAATTGGATTGTAAGTTGACCTGTCATAATAACACTAATAGTCTTTTTAATAATAGTAATATTATTATTGTTAATAATAGTAGTAATGCCAGTATTATTAGTAAGAACAAACACACAATGATATAAACTACAATGAGTTAGGTAAGGTGAATTTGTTTGACATGTAAACTGCACCTCATACACTGATTAACAATGAGCAAATCACTTATACGGAAATAATAACAAGCGAAAACGTATCAAAGTTACAAGAATATTTAAATGACATTCAGCATGATAGTTTAAAAAATAATGATCAACTCAGACTGTCACCTCATGTGGATGATGATGACGTTAGTGTAAGCTTTGATAATAATCTTATTTTCACATTTGACCGGTATTGCCCACATGAAAGGGCAAACACATCAGATGTCATGAATACACCTGCTATCTCAAAGATGCCACACATCAAACTGGATGTTGGACCCAAAATTAATAACTCTCGTGAGGCCTCGTCTGTAAAGGACATGGTAGCCGCTGCGTTGGCACAAAGTGCGGACAAATTTAGCGCTATATCGTCTTTTTCTTCTTCATCGTTACCTCCTGTTACTAGTACGAATGCCAATGTTGCTACTGTTCGTGTTTCTCCGTCAAAGTAACATACTGTGTTAGCTAACCGCAAAGACATCTTACCCGTATCTTCCTCTCACACATTTGCTAACGCTCAAACTTCGTTATTTGCAGCTCCGTCGTTCAACACCACCATCTTTGCTGCTCCATAACCACGTAAGATGTTACACCGACCAAACAGAGAAAACAACACACGAGTCAACATTCGTGCATTTACTACTGCAAATAGAGATAGTGTAATGCCCACGAATAAACAATATTTTGACAAAAATGTAAATAGCAACTCTCCTGATCGCAATTCTCAATCTAATGTTAATAGTAATAATAATAATAACAATAACAGAAATAATACTGATTATAATGATATTACGAAGAAAATGCCTACGCAGTCAAATGTAAAATCTGTACTCAAGCCTACTGCAGCACCGTTCATTCCGTTTCATATGCGAGAAGAATCAATATCAACAAGTGCAACAAGGATTACAAATAATAATAATAATAATAATAGGAATGTTAGTTAGGATGCTGATAGTGGCAATGGTGAAATGCTAACGGTTACGGGTTTCACAAACGATGAACCACAGAATATAACACCATGTGTAATGCCATCTGAACGCCGTCACTTACATTATCGTGTTACGTCAAATGGTGATAAGAGTGATAGCCCATTTCTTGAATACAATTACCTACCCTCACAGTGAGCCACGCCAGAGATGTTTGATGATTGAAAAGAAATGATGCAAAATAAGCAGTTTCACTCTCAAGCAGGACCGCATGAGCCCTTTGACATGCCGCCTGTTCATGCTTATCGCAATCGCAGATCGTTTTCACACACACCACATAGTGAATTTTGTTATCCTCACTCCCGGTACAAATATGATGATCATCATTATCATAGTAATCATCATCAAAATTAGTATAGTTACGATCATCACGGTTCACTTCAATAATAATGTTATTAAGATTAGTAGCAGTAGTTTCACAATCAATACAAACCTAATCGATATTATGATCACGGGTACAATTTAGGCAATTGTTCGTCACGATAGTTCGAACCCATCAATGGCTTTTACGAAGTAACGTAGGACGAATACGGACCGTTTCTCGATGAGGCAGATTACGAACCGAATTTCAATTTACGGCGTGAAAGAATACCTTGTCAAACTATCACCAATCTGCCTTAACCACATCAATTTCAGAGTCATGCGTATAATGCAAGGGCATCATCACGTTATAGACGTCAGCCTCGTTACGGTCATGGTCAGTAACTGACCATCCCTCCTCCTCGTTCTCAGGCACAACGGCAATATGTACATTAGGCAAAAGCAAAGTGCACACGTGACAAACCCAAAATTGAGGTGCCACTACCACACTCTGCACAGAAAGCACGAGAAAAATAGCGTGAACAGAAAATGTCAAAGTAAGAATAGTAGCAGTAATAGCAAGTATGTGACAAGGGTGTCGAAATATTAGCGGTAGGAAAGCAGTAATACTGCTAATTGCCTTGATAGATAAATAAATAAAAAATAAATTAGTCTAAAGCTGTAATATTGTGTATTGATAATTAATCAGTAATTCTCTTTCCTAGTTGACAATTGCACAACTTTGTTTATTACAGTTATTAAAAAAAAGATTTATACAGTATTATTCATTAGTGTTTATCTAAAAATTATTTATTACATCATTTTCTTTTTGACTTATTTTATTTACTGCTGAAAATGCGAAGATAGATATGAAACACTTACTAAAAATAGCAAAACTAAACATTATCATTTCAGTGAATATTTGCATGCTCTATTCTTTTATTCTTTTACTTTTTCCCTTTATCTACACGGTGTATGTTTGTACTTTTGTTTGGTGCTATTAATTTATATCCATGAGCTCGAATAAACGAAAAAAAAGTCTTTGTGTTTTATATAAATATAATCATGCAATAATGTACGCAACTGTAATACTTGATATTAACTACCTATTTGTTCGTTCCATATGTGAAATATTCCTTTTTTACAAAAAATTTCAAACTCTTTTTTTTTTCCTACCTTTTTCTTTTTTTACTCTGTCATTTTACACCAAAATAACATAAAAAAATCTGTCAAAAAATAATTTGTCGTACATTTTTCTTTTTATACAATAATATATATTAAATACTGTTACATTTACAACATATTTGACAACAGTTACATTACCATCTACGCTTTATCTGTAAGTAAAAATAAGAGAAAATACTTATTATTACAATAGTCTTCAACTTCTTCATCAATCATCAAATACATATACACAGTTCACTCAACAATGACTCTTACACTCTGGTACGGCCATCACCCTGAAAACGCTCGTGCGTTGAAGATATTCGCTCTTGCTGCATTGGCCAACGTAAAAGTCGATTGCAGACTGTGCGAGTATGGAGTTGAGAATGAGAGTGAGTTCTTTATCAAGAATTGCAGCCCAGCAGGACGCTACCCTGTTTTACAGACAGACGAAGGATTTATCTTTGAGAGCTGTGCCATTTTGCGCCATATTGCCCGACTGGATGCGAGTGGACAACATTTGTACGGCAAGACACCATTTGAGGCGAGTCAGATCGACATGTGGATTGACTTCTCTACCACAGAACTCACTGCAAGTGTTATGCCGTTTCTCATGAAATTCTACTGTGGTACACCTGTGCCAGACGATGCACTCAGCAACATGGAAGCCGCCGTTGCAAGTCTTGACAACTGGCTTGAGAATCGAACTTTCCTCGTCGGGGAGCGACCAAGTGCGGCGGATGTGGCGGTGGCCTTTGCATTACAGTGGATTTACCGTATTGACGGTACCGATGGTGAAAAATTGGCAAACAAGTACAAAGGTGCATTTAGGCTGTACAACACCATCATGCAACACCCTAAAGTTATTGCCGTGCTGGCAGCTCACGGTGCCACGGTCGGTCCACGTAAAGCTGAAAAGGAAACCAAAAAAGTTGAGAAGAAAGCCGATAAGAAGGCGACGGAGAATAAACACGTTGACCCTAAGCACAACGATGACGACAACAATGACGACGACAACGTGCAGGAATTTCAGGAAAAGAAAAAGCCAAACCCTCTTGACTCACTTCCACCAAGTCCATTTGTACTTGATGCGTTCAAGCGAGAGTACAGTAACACCGACACACGAACTGTGGCTGCACCGTACTTTTTTGAGCATTTCGATCCTAACGGCTTTACCTGCTTCTGGTGTAAGTACAAGTACAACGATGAGAATAAAATGCAGTTTATGACCGCCAACCTTGTACGAGGCTGGTTTCAGCGAATGGAACATGTTCGCAAATACGCATTTGGCATTGCACTGTTGATTGGAGAAGAAAAGCAACATGACCTGGTTGGCTTCTGGATCTTCCGTGGACAAGGTATGCCAGCTATTGTCGATGAGGTGGTTGACACGGAGTTGTTTGACTGGGAGCAGATTGCAGACATTTACGCAGAAAAGGAGAAGATCACGGACTACCTGTGCTGGGAAGGTCCTACTATTCCGCGTCCAGTGTTGGAGGGCCGATGCTTCAAGTAAGGAGGTTAATTTAAATTAACTTCACTTAATTTTGTGTCTATTTTTTTATATATTACATTTACTTTGTTATTAATAATATTATTATATTATTCAAAAGAGAATTGGTGAACAATAATTTTTGTAATTTGTCTATTTTGGTGTCTCAAAATACTGAGTAAAAAATTTATAACGCAGAATAAAGTAAACCTGCTCACACATATAAAAAAAAGTTCACCTTTCTTTCAATGTACGTACAAAAATGTAATTATAAAAAAAGGAAAGGTGTACGTATGCAAAATAAAAACAAATTAATAAAACGATATGTGAAGAAGTACAACACTACTAAACTTTATTCGAATTTATGTAAACAAATATTTTTTCCTTTCCTGGTTTATAATTTTTATTAAAAAATTGTGAGTATGTATGTGTATGAAATCAGGTGACACAGACATGTTATTTAATGTAACAAAAAAGATAACGCTAACATATTAAAGCTTCTCTTAATATAGTTACATTTAATATTTTTTCCTTCAATACTGTCAAGTGTATGAATTACACGTAAAGAAAAGAAGTAAATATAATAACTTTATTTTCAAAGATAATAAAAGACAAACTAAATGTAACGGATTTACAGGTTACTTATTGTAAAGTCAAAAACCAAGAAAAAAGAGGAGTATGTGCTGCAAAAATAAATTAGTAATGTGTGTATTTTACAAAATATTTTTTTACAATGTCTGAAAATTAAGAGATGAATTATGAAGTTTATTTGCTTTCTGTCCTATTATAGGAGAAGGTATTCAAGGCATAATATTGACGCCATGCTAAAAAAAATTTAATGTCAACTAAGAAAAGATGTTTTTGTTTTATAATCTTAACTCTGCAAGAAACATATCTTAGGAATCAATTTTACTGAGCGCAAAACGCAATTGATGAAGAATGATATTGTTTCTGACACAACTGCACGACATTATTTATAAACATTATTGTATGAGTAGTATGTCTTGTTCTATTTATTATTTTATTACCTTTTCTCTTCGTTTACTTGTTATTGATCAACTTTAAATAGCATTTGTTGACAAAAGACAACAACAGTAAAACCCGATAAACTTACCTTTAGCATTTCAAGTATACTTTGATTAAAAACATAAGCATATAAGTATAAGAAAAGTTTTTTTTTTGACAAATAAAATTTTTATTTTGTAATACCTACAACTGCATAGTAATGATGATGTTATCAGATAACAATAACAATAGCAAAGATGATGTGTTCGTTTTCCCTGATCAAAAGGGTATTGCACATTTGTGTGAAATTCATTTGTCAATTGGTACGGTGATATTAATGGCATCAGCACAATCTATCGTGAGTGCTTACAGTGCTGTTATAACGCAAACGGCATAGATGAATGCCAATGAAAGTAGACGCACACTATCTCATTCTGGTTTAGTGTAGTACTTGAATCAGCACGCCACGTAGTTCAATAATGTTGGCGTTAGCCACGACAATAATAACATCTGTAATAGTAGTATTAAGATTTTATTGAATGCAAACATCATCAACGAGTCCACATCAAAAATACGTATATCGAGTGGCTACATTACTTCGTTGCATGCAATGTTGCTACCGGGTTCAGCAAATACCGCTATTGGTGTGTGTTGCACAAATACTGGACACATTTGTGTTTTCCATCTCAATGGTGTGCATTTGAGCAAAATACGAGAAACCACTTTGCACTAGTTGTGCTGAGTGCACTCTCTGCTTCATTTTACTTATAACGGAAAGGTAGAATAGCATGTCCTGTAGCAACACATCGTAGACGCTCAATTAAGTGTAGACCCGTTAGGTAATTTGTAGTGTGTGGCTATTGCTACGGCTCATCATGTGTGGTGTGCTGACATACAATTACTTTTGTAAAGTGATACGATGCACGTTAAAGGAAGTAGTAATGATAAGAAAAATAAACAGCAACATCATTAGCAACAAATGCATCTCCGCTAATAGTTGTAATAGTAGTAATAGTAGTAGCAGAAGAGAGGCAATAATTGTATACAATAGAATATACAACATGACCTAATGCATTGCAGCAAACAAAATGATCTTATAAACAATAATAAAATAGCTCTATCTGCTTTTACTAATAGTAATGATAATAAGAGCACACAAATGTTTAATAAAGGTGTAAATAGTATTGCTGAAATGACGCAACACTACAATAACCCATTGCACATACATTTCTCTCACTCACATGTGGTAAAGTTGTTGGTGCCGCAACACCATCGTGTTGCCTTTAGCCTCTCCGTTGCATTTCTTGTAATCTTGCAAAATGGTGAAATTCATACCGTTCAACGCATCTTACGTGGTGGCTCACTGTAGTTACTTTGACAGTATCACAATGCTCAATTACACCCGTTAACAAAACAGAATTTTTAATCGTCGTACACGCATGATTAGCAATTCGGACCAGTTAGAATAAATAACACATAGAATGATCCCCTGTGGCGGTTACGTTATCTAAAACACAGTTTTGACATTCCATTGGTCGTGTACAAGTACGAGCACAGCCCAGTGGTGCATCAGATAACATAAACTGGTGTAATGCGTTCTTCATCTTCTGCACTGGAGAGTAATCGTGTGTGCAACTTTGATTCCATGACACACAATATTATTAATAGTGTTAATGGACTACTCATGATAAACGATGCCATGCTAAAATATGATGAGGAATGCAATGAGATGAATTTGATTGTAGCAGGGGTGCTACTATCATGTACACAGACAACTCATACTTCATCTCTACCTTGTGCAGAATACAATAGTAACAATAATAAAAATAATATAATAAACAATGATACACCACTTTCTGCTCTTTCCTTGTGTGCCGCTCCTTCTGCGATGTGTACTCGTAAAGGATGATGTGCACTGATTACAAATATTGTGCCTTAACACGATGATGCATCTTACCATAATAATAACAAGAGTTAAAGCGCCATGTGCATGTATACCACCACCCTGTTGCACCCTCCTACTCGCACTATACATGGAAATAATACACACCATGACAATATTAGACCTATATTGTTTAGTGTACCCGATGCCACATTGACTAATATCATCGATGTACAAAATGAAGCAAGGTTGTTGCTTATTAATGGCAACAAGGTATACTTGTGTGATCTACAAGAGTTGCGTGAAAGCGTCAGTATCAATAGCAATAGGTAGCAATACATCAAAGCATCAAATACACAACCATATTATGCACAATAACAATTACACTAGAAGTAATTCATGACATCAGGTGTACATGCTGGTGCAATTGGAAAGCGATCATTGTAGTCACCGTTACGTAACATATGACAGGGTCATTTTATGGTTACAGATATTGCACTACTAAGCAACCTACCTCATGCGGCAAAATAGGCAAAATTTACTAATCAACATGCGTCAATGAAGCTTTTGTGCGCAACTGCAGACATTTTACGAGTTATACCTTTTAAGTAAAAAAAATAGAATCAAAAGCTCAAGATAATATATTACAATAAAATAGATTTGACTTACGCTTATGTTTTTTTTAATCATGTGATCGTGAATAAAGAATATAGACTTAGTTAATTATTATTTTATTACATTTTTTTCCCATTTCTAGTTTTGATAGTGATTGAAAGATAGTGTCACTTTGAATGTAAATTTGTTATTACATAAATAACGTTAATCGTAAAGTAAATGTCAACTAAGGATAATCAATAGTTTACGATCAAATTACAAAGTTATGTTATATTTTGAGTTATAACGTTACATGACTTACGTTGTTACATATACAATTTGTCATGATAAGATTGACGTTTATTATTACGCACGAACATGAGTTTACAATAAATTCTGCTTCACCAACAAAAAATAATTATTTATCTAGTTTTTATTTATCAATACACATTGTACTATTACAAAATCAAATACAGAGTATTAGCACAAGTTTTTTTAGCTTGTGTAAAGCAATTCACTATGGACGAGACTGCACTGTAGCTCGCACATTCGTTAGTAAACCCAGCCTACATTGATGCTGGTGTCGAGAGTATTCATCACAACAGTAGTATCATTCGCTCTATCTTTGCTCAACGACGGTTGCCTATGCATGGATTAAGTGATGTGGCAATTGAACAGTTACTTTACCAGTTATCGAACATGGACAGTAACAACTTTGCCCAGCACATTGGCGCAGGGGAGCGTGAGGGCAGGGTACTCTCCGCGTTGGTTCAACGACGGCACTACTACTTCACACATGGTATTGGTCGTAGTGGAGATGTCACGAGTGATCAACCAAAGGCAGCCGGTTCGTCTCTCATGGCTTCGTTGACGAACCATTTAGTCAAGGATGCACTGGTGTAGAGTGGGGCAACGAATGTGCAAGGATCGGTGGTCATTCCGATGGCTACGGGGATGACTTTGTCTCTTGTGCTTCGAACCGTGGCGAAGCTACGCGCTATCGAAGATGACAAAATCGCAAAATAAGAAGAATAACATGGTAAATAACGTAAAACATAATTATGTACAAGTATTAAAACACAACCTGTACCAAATTAATCATAGTAGTGCTAGTAGTAAGAATTATCTACATCATCTTTTTCGTCTTCATCTTCTGATGTAATAAAGTCTACGGTGCGTAATGCACAAGGAAGCACTAAAGTTATAACAACAACAACAACAATAACAACAAAGAAGAAGTAGAAGACAAAGTGTACACCACAGTATGTTATTTGACCTCGTGTAGATCAGAAGACCGCACTCAAGTGCATTGATGCCGCTGGCTTCACTCCATTGCCGATTGAACCACGTCCTGCTCCATTGCAAACCCAACGTATAGTACATAAATCACTTGTACAAGGTGTTACAAATCTTAGCAGTGTAAAAAATTTAAAGTCAAAAATTACACACTGTCTGAAATAATATTAATAATAGAAGAAAATGCAACAGTAATAATAGTAAAATCAAAACGAATAATTAGGAGATAAGAAGTAGAAGTAAAAGTAATAATAATAATAGCAGTAAAAAGGACATCCATATTATGTACAAGTTCATGTAAAGGACATTGTCAATGCAATTCATTAGTTAGGAGGTAGATAGCATGTCTTGTGTGTTCTCTCTACCACTAGCTGCTTTGCACCTCGTCTGCCGGATGATGTGATAGCGATTGCTAAAATGTGCAAGTAGTATAACATTGCACATGTCATTAACAACGCATATGGCATGCAGAGTGTACGTATCATGCGTACGATTAACACCGCCATGAGTTGCGGCCGAGTTGACTTTTTTGTGCAGTCAGGAGACAAAAATTTTCTTGTCCCTGTTGGTGGGGCGGTGATTGCGTCATGTGACAAACAGAAAATTCAATCCGCTGCCGCGATGTACGCTGGACGAGCCAGTGGTACTCCATCACTGGACATTTTTATTACTCTACTGCATTTAGGGAAAATTGGACTACGTCAGTTGTGGAAGGACCGGTATGAACGACTTTACGAGCTAATTCATCTACTAGATGAATTTGCACACGCACGACATGAAATGTTAGTTCGTGAAGATATGACGTAGAGTGTAGTGGCCTCTTTCTTCCCAGATAAGTGGAAAGAGTAGCAAAACAGAACTAAACGCAATTAACCATCTGTCATGCAGAAAAAAGGAGCACAATATCTCAATAATGATAATACTTACATCAACGATACTACCTAAGTTCAACACCAATAAAATAAAAAGCATCACACAAAGCACAAGGCTACACCTCTGTCTCAGCTACCACGTAATGACATTAGTTTAGCAATCACCATGTGGCATTACTGTGAGTGTATTCGTTATCATTCATGCAAGAAGCGAAAATAGCATACAAGTACACTGACCAATCATAATAGTAGAGCTGCAAACACATAATCAAAGTAAAATAAAGAAATGCAATAGTGTGTTAGTGAGAGCAATGCCGATATCATCATCCGTACTACTACTGACAACAATGACGATTGCAATGACATGAGTAAGAGTGAAAACATCAAACTGGCTCGCTCTCTTGGTGCAAAGCTGTTTCGATGTGGTGTAACTGGTCCTAAGGTCGTTACCCCTAATGTGTCTGTCTACACGACCATTGCAGGGTGTGAGTTTGCCAGTTACGGAATGCACTCCTCACACTCACCATGTGCGATGTTAATTGTGGCGTGTGGGATTGGCATGAAAGGTGAAGAGGTGCATGGGCTACTACGTCGGCTAAACGAGTTATGACCTCTTCCCCCACCTCACATCTTATCCTCATCGTAAGCATAATCATAATTATCGTTTTTATCACTATCGTAAATATTGAGAAAAAATTGTATGTTGCATTACAAACAAAAATTATAAAATAGAAAAGAATATCGTTCACAAAATATTTAGTTTATGCTTATATGAAATATGTAACAAGAGCAGCAATACCTTTTATTTTGTTTCAATTATCTATTAACTATTTTAAAGTTTTGTAATTAACTTAACGTTTATATACACATAGTAATAATTTTCTACTGACCATACACACACAAACAATTGTAGATAGCAGCTTTGTATCACTTGATTAATAAAAAAAGGTAAACACATAAATACATTCAAACAACTTATACCAAAAAAATGGTGAAGCAGCGTATGACTTCGCTTGACGTGCGAGCTACGGTGGAAGAGATGCGAAGTAAACTGGTTGGCTTGCGTCTACTAAATTTGTACGATCTCAACCCTACCATGTTTGAGTTCAAGTTTGGCCATGGCTAAAATAAACACAGTATTTTATTGTAAAGTGGCGTACGATTTCACTTGACGTAATTGGTGCGTGAAAAGCCACGCATCCCGTCACAGTTTACGCTAAAGATTCGCAAACACGTTCGTGCCTGACGACTAGACAGTATTACACAATTACAAAATGATCGTACGATTGATATGTGCTTTGGGGTAGCCTCGTCTTCTGGTTGTTTCCACATTATCATTGAGTTATTTTCCAAAGGTAACATTATTCTGACAGATCACAATTACACAATTATGATGCTGCTTCGCACGCACAAAGACACTGATGTAAAGCTGGCAGTACACAACACCTACCCAATTACCACACCACTGTAATTATAAAACACAAAGAATGATCGTGGCATTACTAAATATACATCCACACAAAATGCAAACTCCACATCTAACAATAATATGAGTGAATTTTCAGGTGAGAATGAGGCAGAGAAAGTTGCTGTATTGCGAGCGTAATGGCTTAACATTTTCCACCGTCAACCATAGTACGAAACGACGCGTTCTACATTGTCTGCGATTCGGCACTTTGGCAACTCACTCGCCGATCACATCTTAACCAAAACTCACATCAGAAGTGTAAAGAAGAAAGACATGAAGGTTAGTCCATAAGAGTTATTTGATCAAATGCTACCGGGCATATTGGAGGCATGGTATCTTGCACGTGCTGCATTACCTGCTGGTGGGTATTTGATCAGCAACTCTGTGTAACATGGAGCACAACAACAACAATACAATAATAAGATAAGTAAAGCACAAATGGCGAGTGCAAATAAAGCTGGTGACAATCTCGATGAGCTTTGTAGTGCTGGAAATGAAGAGAGTGGAATGAGTGAACGTGCACAGCGACATCGTGCCAAAAAGAAACTCTTACAGAAGTAACACCAATTAGCAAAATAAAACCTAGACGATAAAAATGAGCCAGACAGGGTAAATGCACTCAGAACAAATACAACAGGTGTCTCTTCTGCTATTTACAAAAAGGCAAATACTGAAATTGAAATGTAGCATTAGTCTAATGACTGTACACCTGAAAAAAAAGATAAAGAAAATGCTGCTGCTATTGCTGCTGCTGATATTGATGTTGTTGTTACTTCTTCTACAAATTAGTCACATGAAGGTAAAAAGTAATGATAGCAGTAGAAGAAGAACGAGTCTACAAAAAAAGGTGCAATGACATTGACTAGTGATGTGTCATAAACTCATGTTAACATAACAGATGTAGTAAAGCACTATGACGACTTCAGTCCCATCTTATTAGCACAATATACACTACCTCATGTACAGACAGTGTTTTACAATAGCTTTGGTAAAGTGTGTGATGCATTTTTCTTACCGACAGAAACGTAAAAAATTACACAACACAACACAACCTCGCAGCAAAAGGCACTGAGTAAGCGCTAAAAGTTTGAACGCGATCATGCCAGACGAGTTGGTGCACTGTAGCAGGAGCAAGAGTTAAACCAACGCAGAGGCGAAATGATCATTTGCAATGCATAAATCATTGATGAGGCGATTGGGCTAATTAATGGTGCGTTAGCGGCGGGTCTGCAATGGGATGCACTTCACAGTGTACTGAAGCGTCGTCATGCGTAAGGTCACCCGGTAGCTTACATAATTCACGATCTATTCTTGTAACGAAACAGCATCAGTGTACTCCTGTAAAATGACCTCTACGAGGATGAAGATGACAAAGATGTAAAGGCGATGGTGGTCTAAGTGATGCTGGATAAGACAGCACATGCCAATGCTACCATGTATTTTGGTAAGATGAAGGCAAATCAGGTCAAGTTAAGTAAAACATTAGCGGCTACGGAAAAGGCGGCGGCTGGGGCGGCTCGTAAAGGTGACAAGGCAGCCGCCAAGACAAAGGCCAAAAAGCAAATTGTGAAGATACGAAACAAGCGGTGGTGAGAGAAGTTTCGTTGGTTTCGTACCTCTGCCGGGGATGTGGTATTGCAAGGTAAAGACGCACAAAGCACCGATTTACTGCTCCGTCGTTTTATGTGTGTGGGGGATCTTTTCATCTTCACGGATGTCGATAACGCACTGCCGTGTCTTCTTCGTCCGATGAATCGTGAAGTATGACACATTGCCGGTAACTGTACTACATCAACATCAACAGTAAATACACACTTTACTGATGTTGCATTAACACCACCATCACTGTAGTAAGAGGAATTGAAGTGCATTGCATTGAGCAGTGTAGAAGAGGCTGGTGGGTTTTGTGTGAGTATGAGTGGGGCATGAGAAAATAAACAGACAGTGGGCGCATGGTGAATCTGCGCCTCACAGTTGACTGGTGGTGGTGTAGGTGGTGTGTTTACGTTTACTGGAGATCGACATCACATTCTACCGCAGCCATTGGCACTTGGATGTGGGTTACTGTTTGAGGTACAGCGTGATATTCGTGAAACATGTCTAAACGAGCACGCAATTGACTTTAAAACAGAGGATGCGAATAATTAGGTAAATAATGAAGCAAGAAATAATATCAATACAGTAAACGAAAAGAAAACAAATGATTTTGTTTTGTTGGGTGATGAAATACGTCATGCGTTGCTTAATTAAGCTAATCGTATTGCTCGTGATTCGGCAAGTACGTTGCATGACTTGCCCAATGAGAAGACAAAAAAAGTGACATACAACAACAACACTAACACAAAATCAGTGTCACCATCTTTTTCTTCTTTGCAGAAGAAGTAGTCTAAGTAAATAAAAAATGTTGCGGCAAGTAATACGAAAAATAAAATAAGTAGGCAAGGACAAGAACAAAGTGCATAACTATCTTCCTCATTGCATTTATCTTCATTGCCAACTAATACATCTACATTACAATAGTATCAGTAAACTTTGTCGTTAATGCATACTAAACATGTCAATAACAAGGCCACTGCCATCTCTACCAACAACAGTAGTAGTAGTAGTAATAGTAATAATGTTAGTAAATCATTAACAAATCGGCAAAAGCGTAAGCTGAAAAAAATAAAGGACAAGTATCATGACCAGGATGATGAGGATCGTATGTTGGGTGCACAACTCAATGGCAATCAGCTGTCTAAGATACAACTTCAATAGTTGTAAGTGCAAAGATAACAGGCAAACAGTAACAATAATAACAACAATGCTGCTAAAGGTAAAAACAACAAACGTGGCAACAAAAAAAGTAAAAGTGACAGTAGTAGAAGAAATGACACATAGTAACATAACAATGTGTTTAACTCACGTGATTAGGAATAATTTGTTGCAGGCAAGAAGTGTAATGAGGTAGTTAAATAAATAGAAAATGATGGTGATGAAGAGGATAGTGAAAGTTTTGAGACAATATCTACTCACAGTGCTGACAATGCATAACCTTTAACAACTGAATAAGCTGCTGACCACATTGTCTTGAATGAGAAAACAATTACAAAATAGTAAAATCACGACATCACACAAAGCTTATCTCTGTAGTAAGTATAGTAGAAAACATCATCATGTAAAGTGTAGAGTTTGCATGAATGTGATTAATTTACAAATCAAAGTGAAGATAACAGAGGTCATAGCATGATCGACACTAATAAGTACAAAGTAGATAGTGAGCAATAGCAACCATTCAACAAACTCAACGATGTTTAGCTGAAAAGGGCACTTCCATTTTTCACTTGTACTCCATAAAGTACAGATATTATTGTACACGTGTTCTCTGTGTGTGCACCATTTCGTACACTAGTCAATTATCCATATCGAGTATAGCTGGCAACGGGCAACGCCAAGAAGGGACAAGCAGCACATGCAATTCTTGAGCACTTTAAACAAATAGCATCAAACACAAATACAGCAAACCATAAAATTAACACGATCAAGAAAACATATAACAATAAAAATGATAATCAATCAACAAGTAAACACAATAAATCATTAACATCGTCAATAACAACAACTGACAATGAAAAAAGTGATGACCTAAGCGAGGGTGTAAGTAGTAACGACAACAATAATGTGAAAGAGGCTTTGGCGAAAATAGAAGTCGATGAAATGATTGAGCAACTTCGGGGTAATGCAAAACCATTAAAATTGCGAGTGTAAAAAATGAGGAAAAACAATATACCAATAATTATTTAATTTAATAATTCATAAAGTTTCTAAGGTTAGTTTAGTGAAAAACTTATTTATATTATTGATGAGTAGTGTTAAAAATAAACGTTGATTTTCACACAATTTTTTTGTTTTTTTTAAAGGTTCACTTTACACTCTCGCGCTTTGGGCATGCAAATACATTCAGTATGTTCAAATACATATATGAAAAATGCAGACGTTTAGTCTTTTCACGTAATCATGGAAGTAATGGTGTGAGTGTCAATTTTTTTGTCAAACGGTATTGCGATAAACACATGCTAAAATATTTATTGTATTTTCATTTTTGCTTGTTATATTATTTTTACACGTTCTTTACGTTGAATTGTACACTCTCATTTCGTGTCTTATTTTGATTTTTATATAACAATATACACATAATTGAATAAATATTTGATTAATCTTATAGAAATAACAAGAACAAATTAATATTACGCTTAAAATAGACAAGCAAGTTTAATATACTCAACAAAAGAAAAAGCTACTACATTTCTTTTATATTATTAGTATTCAGATTTCATTTATAAAAGTTTATATTTCACAATGGCTGATCAATTGTCCAACGAACAAATCTCCGAATTCAAGGAGGCATTCTCTATTCGATAAAGATGGTGATGGTACTATTACCACAAAAGAACTCGGTACTGTTATGCGCTCTCTCGGTCAAAACCCCACCGAGGCTGAATTACAGGATATGATTAATGAAGTTGATCAAGACGGTAGTGGTACAATCGACTTCCCTGAATTTCTTACACTAATGGCACGTAAAATGCAAGATTCAGACTCTGAGGAAGAGATCAAAGAGGCATTTCGTGTATTTGACAAAGATGGCAATGGATTTATCTCCGCTGCAGAATTGCGTCATGTCATGACAAACCTTGGTGAGAAGTTGACCGACGAAGAAGTGGATGAGATGCTACGTGAGGCTGACGTGGATGGAGATGGTCAAATCAACTACGAAGAGTTTGTAAAGATGATGATGAGCAAGTAAGGAAATTAATGACTATAAAACAAATTAAGCAATTATTTTAAAAACAAATTACTTTGCATACCTGATGTATAATTTAATAATTTTTATTTTATGTAATTACACGTTACTATATATATTGTTTTATTCACTTTGACAATTGCTATTGTTCATTTGCTGCGAGTAAATTCATTACGTCTGCGTAAAAGTTCTTAACGCGGCACATGATGTATAATGAACTAAACGAACAAATGTAAATGTAATTATAAACTTCGCAATTCACCTCTTTGTTATGTTGAGATAGCTTGTGCAGATTGAAGGCGTACAGGTAGGAAAAAAAATAATAAAAAAAGCAATTATAAATTTTTTATTAAGTATGCAAACTATAAAAAAATGGTGCGTAATTCAGGACGGAATATGTTTTTAGTATTTTACTTTCTCTCAAAAAAGCAGAATATATAGTGCAAATAATTCAAAAAAACTATATTTGACATCTATTATGGTGTAATTTGATGTGTAATTTTAATTCTTTATTTTTTATCAAGAAGTTAACATTGTCAGAAAAAAATTTTTATGCTTTTATTTATAATGACTAAAACGATTAAGATGTAAATTGTAAAGTAAAAGTATGATTATTTTTGGTAAAAGAAATAACAATAAAACAAAAGTAAAACGATGATAGATAGAGCAGAAACTCGTTCATTCAATCATTTTTTCTGTTATTTACTAAAATATTATGTATATAGGACTTAATCAAAGTAATCACTTTCTGCGATATTACCTTCAATTTTGTTGTGTTAGACAAAAATCTGTATTTGTGAAGCTGTTATGAAGGACAAATAGTTTTTGGAGAAAATAAATTTCAATGATAATATAATAATATGCTAGTTTATTTATGCAATTACCTTAAAATAAACATCAATTAGTGTTTTTATATAATCATGGAAGTAATGGTGTGAGTATCAATTTTTTTGTCAAACGGTATTGCGATAAACACATGCTAAAATATTTATTGTATTTTCATTTTTGCTTGTTATATTATTTTTACACGTTCTTTACGTTGAATTGTACACTCTCATTTCGTGTCTTATTTTGATTTTTATATAACAATATACACATAATTGAATAAATATTTGATTAATCTTATAGAAATAACAAGAACAAATTAATATTACGCTTAAAATAGACAAGCAAGTTTAATATACTCAACAAAAGAAAAAACTACTACATTTCTTTTATATTATTAGTATTCAGATTTCATTTATAAAAGTTTATATTT
This sequence comes from Blastocrithidia nonstop, assembly GCA_028554745.1. Lineage (NCBI taxonomy): Eukaryota > Euglenozoa > Kinetoplastea > Trypanosomatida > Trypanosomatidae > Blastocrithidia > Blastocrithidia nonstop. The sequence goes on along the minus strand of JAQOTN010000013.1, from coordinate 219,062 downwards.
CACAATGGCTGATCAATTGTCCAACGAACAAATCTCCGAATTCAAGGAGGCATTCTCTTTATTCGATAAAGATGGTGATGGTACTATTACCACAAAAGAACTCGGTACTGTTATGCGCTCTCTCGGTCAAAACCCCACCGAGGCTGAATTACAGGATATGATTAATGAAGTTGATCAAGACGGTAGTGGTACAATCGACTTCCCTGAATTTCTTACACTAATGGCACGTAAAATGCAAGATTCAGACTCTGAGGAAGAGATCAAAGAGGCATTTCGTGTATTTGACAAAGATGGCAATGGATTTATCTCCGCTGCAGAATTGCGTCATGTCATGACAAACCTTGGTGAGAAGTTGACCGACGAAGAAGTGGATGAGATGCTACGTGAGGCTGACGTGGATGGAGATGGTCAAATCAACTACGAAGAGTTTGTAAAGATGATGATGAGCAAGTAAGGAAATTAATGTATATAAAACAAACTAAACTAATATTTATATTATTAATTTTAAAAATTTTATATACCTTTTATACATTTCTCATGTTTTCTTGTTGTCAAATAGTTTCTGAATAAAAGTTCAACTTTTATTGTTTACTTTTGCCTTACGAATAAATATTTTGTATAACATAACACATTTTAGTAATACCTATTATAAAAAATATGAACTATGATTACTATTTAATGCTCGCATTTTTTATAGTATTTGAAGTAGGAACATTTCAAATCAATCAACACGTACATTACATTAATTAAATATTAAATGCAAACAAATAGTAAGATAAGATGATTTCATGATAGTAATAAATCAGATGTATATAAATTTTTTTTAAATTATTTTTTCAAGACAAAATTTCTTTTCTTATGGTAAAGTAGTTCTGTAATATTTTGTAAATGAGAAATTACCTAAGTATTTTATTAGATCATGCCAAATGTGCATCATTGATATAATAAAATTAAAAAAAAATTTACACACATCTGTACTGTATAAAATTTTACACAAATGCAAATGACAAAAGATGAACAAAAAAAATTTTTTCTTTTTACGTTTTATATTTAAAAAAAGTGATTGGTGTGATGTATATACATATATTTATGTGTGTGTGCGTGTGTGCAAAAAGAAAAATAAATCAAATCATTATCAGTTTGTAAAGTAAAAAATCTTCAAAGGTCAAATAAACTTCATGCCTAGTTGAATAGAGCAAACTAAACTTGACGTATGTGTTTAGTGAAATATATGTATGTATTGTCTTCTCTTTTTCGTACTGACAAATAGAAAAGATTAGAGAACTGAAAAATTTGTAAAAAAATTTTTAAGGTGTACAATTAAGTGTAATGCTACCAGAAGTGATGATGTATGAAATATGCAAACTACTTTCACATACTAACGTATGAGATCAATAACGAAAATTGTGCACGTTTTCGCCTAAAAATTTTTATTATATTTTTCTACATAATTTTTTATTCAAACAATTTATTTATTAATACACCCTAGTCTGTGATAGCTACATTTTGTTTTAAGAATAAGGTTTTATTGCTTACACATATATTATATATATATTTTTGTTGGTAATCTAAACAGTAAAAGCTTACACTTTTGCACATTTTTTTTTGTTTTCAAGGGCAAAAACATATTGTAAATAAATATATTGTTATTGCACACAACACAATATCAATATTGACATTAGTGTGTGTTTGATCGCACAAGACATAAGACGATGAGTTCACCTACTAATCACAGCATTAATCCCATAACCACGGCAGCTGCGATAGGTTTGTCCAGTCCAATCTACCGTGGCACACTAAATCACGGTTCTACAGCGTAGTTGCAAGAAGGGTTTCGTGTACTTACTGGAGGACAGAAAGCATCTATTGCAACAACTAAGTAGTTGATGAATGTTATTCAAAGTAACGGCTTACATATTTCGTAAGAGTAGCTAACATAGTTGTTGCGTGTTGTACATCAGGATGAACGAACAAGTGGGGTGTAGTTTTCATAGTTTATGATGCTGATGACCAAAGACGTTGATGTGAAAATGGTGTAGGATATGCGAAGTGCGTTTGAAGTGTTTGACAAGGAGAAGACCGGGTTTGTGTCACGAAAACAGTTTACTTAATTATTTATTACCATGGGCTAGCGCAGCTCTTCGGAGTAGTTGTAGGAACTAATGCTTCTCGCTGACCCAACTGGAGAGAGTGACAAGATTGACTACATCAAATTTGTAGCATAGTTGTCTCTAACGTTGAACAAAATGTAATCGTCAAATAGCAGCTTCTATATTAATTTAAAAAAAAATTTGATGAATCAAATATTATATTTGTCATATTTTGTATAGTATACTACTTTGTTGTATTTTTACATTTTAGTACCATCTTAAAAAAGCAAATTAACTTTTGAGTTTTGCCAATATTTTTATTATTTGAAAAACGTTTTTACTCTGTCTTGAAGTAAAAGTACAAATATTAATATTGTTATATATTTTTTGTGTAGAATAATTAAATATTTTGTTGATAAACCTTTGTATATCATTACATTCTGTTATTAATAGTTTTCATGTGTGTGATGCAATCGATACGATAATGTAAACATAAGTACAATTCACGATATTGCTAATAAAAATGATTTGAATTGTGATAAATGGAAAATTTTAATTTAACAATAAAAACTTTATTTATAATAAAATGTAATTTATTCACTTTTCTTTTATTCATGTGCATGTATATGTCAAATAAAGTGCATACACATTAGCTTAGCTATAGTGTTTACATAACATATACAACCATTCATACCTCATTTTGTTAATAGATAGTATTTCAGCAAACATTAGTCATGCAAATTTTTGTGAAGACACTCACCGGTAAGACTATTGCACTTGAGGTGTAGGCCAGTGACACTATTGAAAATGTAAAGGCCAAGATTCAAGATAAGGAAGGTATTCCACCTGACCAACAACGTCTTATCTTTGCCGGAAAACAACTCGAAGAAGGTCGCACACTGGCTGACTACAACATTCAGAAGGAATCTACATTACATCTTGTGCTCCGTCTGCGTGGTGGTGTAATGTAGCCCACACTGGTAGCTCTTGCCAAGAAGTTCAACTGGGAGAAGAAAGTCTGCCGCCGTTGTTATGCACGTTTACCTGTACGAGCGACAAACTGCCGCAAGAAGGGATGTGGACACTGCTCTAACTTGCGAATGAAGAAGAAGCTTCGTTAAGCACGTAAAGCAGCAACGCTAAAAAAAAGCAATGTAGTAAATAATACAAGCATTTAACTTTTTAAATTTTTTTCTCGTCTATCTGTTTGATTTCCTCTTTTTTTTATTTTTACTGTGATACAAAGCTATGCAAATTATGTAATACATATACTGCCATTATACAATCATACTCTGCTTTGCCTGAAACACAGAATGTATGCACAAACTCACATTTACACATTTCCTACTTTAACATTGCTTTCTGCATTTTGACATAATCATAGTACTAGTATTGCACTTTAGACTTTTTTTTGCCTTAGCCCATTTCACATAGTTTATTTTACAGCAGTTTTATTGTTTCTATTTTTTTATTATCCTTCTTGCCACAGCAAGTGTTATACATTAGTTTTGACACCAATTAATTGTATTTGAAGGTAAACACACATCTGCACATATACAAATATCTTTATCACGGTTAAAAAAACATATTTGTGTTTACAAGCTAACATATACTAATATTTACATTTATATAAATTTATTCCCTTATTGTAATGTCGTCTAACAACAATTATTTTGAGCGCATCGGTATTTTTTTTGCTAATATGTTTGGCAGTCCAGACAGGAGAACGGTTGAGATGATCAACGCAGATAATGCTCAGCTATAGTAGCAGTAATAATAATAGTAGGTATAGTTGCAAGAACAAGCACGAAGACAGCAACAGTTGTGCCGTGACAAAGGACACAAAGGTACAAGGAATAAAAATAAGTTAAAAAAAATGTAGTAGTAATCTCATGTCCATGAACGCTCAATTCACAAGTATTACAATAACAACAACAATAACTGTAATGCCAATATAATCACAAATGAAAATATATAAATAATGGATAATGCTAATGGCAATACGAATGGTCAGCCTATAAGTGCTGCTATTGACAAACCTAGGATGTAATAACAACAATAGAAACAATAACGTAATAAGAAAGAAGAGAATGAAGAAGATAAGGTGAGCAACGAAAGTGAGTAAGATGTAACGAGTTATGTGTAAGTGCATGTTTTGCAAAAAGAACGGAACATGAAGAGAGGCTACCCGAATAACGCCATACGCACCTCAAAGTACACCTTAGCTACGGGACTACCATGTGCCATCTTGTACCAATTTCACAAGGTGTCAAACTGTTATTTCTTCTTGGTGGTCATTATCTCACTCATTCCTGGTGCGAGTCCAGTCAACCCGTTTAGTGCCATCTTACCCTTTTGTATTGTGTTAGGAGCTGGCATTATTAAAGATATGTGGTAAGACGCCAAGCGCCGACGAGCCGATCAACGAGCCAATAACATGTAAGTGAAAGTTCTTCGTGACAGTGAGTTTGTGACGTGTCGGAGCAAAGACGTCTACCCTGGTGATGTCATGCTGTTTCGTCATGGAGATGAGGTGAAGGCAGATTGCGTTTTACTCAACACCTCCTTACCCGATGGCTTGACGTACATTGAAACCGCTAACTTGGATGGCTAAACTAACGCCAAGGCACGGCGTGCGAAAACGCAAACGATTGAGTATCTTGGCACGGTGTAGGACATTATCGATGCCTCCTTGCATGGTGTTGTACGTCATCACACCATATTGTTTGAGGATAACAGCGAATAGGCGATTGCACCGAGTGAATAAAACGAGGATGTGTGTCAGGTTAATTACAACAATGAGAAGTAGGAAAATGCAAATGCATTGAGTAATTTTCGCGGTCCTTCTGCAGGTCACTCGGCAAGTGAATTAGTGGCCTTTGCAAGTTACTATAACAAATACAAAAATGACAACAACCAAAAGGATAATCAAAATAATAATAATGTGTAGTATGACAACCACTAAAAGCATAAACAGGAAAAAGAAAAAGAAGATAAGAAAGATAGGAGTGTAGATAACAAACCTACAGTACATGATAGCATAACAAGAACAGACACACAGGCCAAGCATGTAGACCCGTACAAGGCTCTATACCCAACCTAAAACCATGATATCTGCTTTATGAATGACGAAATTGAGATGCAGTAGATGAAGGGCAATGAATCTGCTAATCTGCCCACCGTGTTTAATGTCAGTGGTATTATGAATACAAACAACTCTGGCTGAAGCACCAGTGGCAGACGACGAGGCAAGTTGCCTATCCCTAATACACTGAGTGTGAATGACTTGATTAATCTACAACTTGCACCTTTGCATAATAATACTAATGATAATAACAAGTTAGAAGGTGAGAATGTGTAGAGTAATGCGAATATCCATGATAGTGTTAAACACCGTGCCGATGACATGGAGCATGATCGTGTCTTCACCTTAACAGGAACGAGTCTCACAGGGGTGAGTCCACACAAACGTACACTCAGTACCTCGACCAACACCACTGTCGTCTTTGGAGCTCATCGCCGTCACTTGACCTTTGATGAATTACTGTAGAGTAGAGGCGAATTGAAATTACCATAGAGTATTGTCCATCTCTCTAAAAAATATGAATAGGCACATCCATCGATTACTGCACCATTTCATCATGCCCGAGCGCAGACGATGAGTGCGATTCACATGTCACCGTCTCTTACCTCACTGGCTGCAGCTGCTGCTGCTCATCCTCATTCTCATCATCGTTTCAAGTGACACAGACACCACAGATCTCACCATAATTATAGTACTGGTAGAGGTAATGCACATCATTTGTCTTGATCGTCCTTTTCGCATAACTTGCCCCACATTAGTCTTACTTCGCCGCACCGCCACTCCCTCAGCTTTTTTGCGGGGGCTACCTATCATGCTGGTAGTTACGAACACGACGGCTATCTTCATCCTCGCTACTTGAGTACCACCTCGTACCATCCTAGTTGTAGTATCAATAATAATATTAATAATAATAATAAAGGACACGTGTGTAATTCAAACAAGTTAACATGATGGGCGGATGCGTAGAGTGCATTTGTGCAATCACCATAACATAAAGACTTGAATGAAAATTAATGTTTGTAGCACATTAATGATGTGAAAAGTAATTACAATAACAATAACACTAAATATATTGCAAATAAAGCAATTACAGATCAAGGAAATACTGTCACACTACGTAACAATAACATTGTAAAGGAGGATGGTGTGACTAGCAATGGCAATGACATCTTCTCACCCGTAGATGAACTAGCACGTCTGGCAGCTGCACCACATACATAATTGATACAGGATAAAGATGGAAATCTAATTTGTCATAATGTGTAAACTGTAACTTTAAATGACATTAAACACAATGAGGAAGAAGAAGAAAAGAATAATGTGCATTTGTTGTGTAGTGAAAACAATTTTGCACCTTTTCCTCATCATCATGATGGTTTTACTATAAATTAGTAATGTGTATAAGTCAACCGGCAATAAGACTTGTGCCATTATGATAACAAATAAGAAGAGGATGTGATAATTTTGGGCAGTTTGCCTAGTCCAGACTTATCTGCCTGATTTGGTCAGCTTCGGTTAAACAATGGGGTGACTGTGGCACTAGGGATTGAACAGTTCTTGCCTCGTGGGTGTATTATTCGAAACACCTAATGAGTTTTAGCCGTGGCCATGTACACTGGACCAAACACCAAAATGTTACTCAACTTACGTCCACAATCGAATAAAACCACGGTGATGACACGACGCCTCAACTACTTGAACATTTTCTTGTTTATACTCAATCAATGTCTAGTGTGTATGTTATGTGGACTGGCTGTTCGGTTTAATCACAGTCATTTGCAACCTGTGCGTAATCTAGCCAACCCCAATGTGCCACCAAATTGGTACATTCACTGAACATTACAGCACCGAACAGGGGCCAAGTTATTCTGATGACGCTACTTGTCTAACTTTGTGTTAGTTTCGTTTCTTATTCCACTTTCGCTCTATGTGACTTTGTAGTTCAACAAAGCTATGCAGATGCTCATGATAGCTGCCGATAAGCGAATGGCCGTGTATGACGAATTTACCAAAAAATTAAAGTACTCTCGTCCAAAGACGTCGTAGCTAAACTGTCAGTTAGGACAGGTGTAGTACATCTTTACCGATAAGACGGGCACCTTGACGTAAAACTTAATGACCTACGTCGGTGGATTTGTAAGTGGCTACCGTCATGATGAACGAACCCGACCTGGTGGGATGGGATTGAAATTTTTACAACGTCTGAAGCGACTCAAGAGTAAGGCAAAATTGCTTCATTCACGTCATATTGATACGAACCTCAATAATGGTCGTGGTGGTGGTGGTAGTAAGAGCAACATTGTAAATATACCATAGTACATGACAAATAATAGGCAAATAAGAACAAATGACATTTTTACTAACAATAACACCGCTAAATTTAATAAACTAAATACATAAGGACAGTAAGATCCACAACCTAATCGTCAATTACATTCACATGAGCCATTTATAAATAGAAGTAGGGCACGAAAGAAAAGTAAGTAATTGGAGAATAATTTACAAGACGATCAAGTAAAAGAAAACTGTAAAGATGATAATTATTGTAATACACAACAAAAGGACAAGGTCAATGATATGCTAACTGACAAACTACACCCTGTACGATGCAAGTTGCAACTGAATGATGAATTAACAGAACAAGACACCAATAAAACTACACAATAAAACTAACATGGAAAGCAAAAAGAAAGTAGTAATAGCTAATGCTCAAATAAACAAGCAGAAAAAAGCATGTACATGTAGAAAATGGATAGTTAGTTACCCGTGTAGGAGGATAACTCACAGCCGCTTATCACCATTTTCAACTACTCATACACCGATAATATTCCAGGTACGTAAACACGATGGGCTACCTCATCCCATGTCATTCACAGACAACGAGAAGAGATTGAGCAAATGACATCTTTGTAAAGTAGTCCGCTTAATTTAGCCACTTCACAACATATACAAACCATAAATTAACACTTACCATTGTCACGATAATAAAACTAGTTCAAACCAATAGTATTTTCCGATGGAAATGCAAGGTGTTCAGCATATGCACCTCATGTATCGTTACCTTCTAGAGCAACGCATTTAGCGAGAACGCATGGCCAACACTCCGACATGGACGTAGATGAGTCTGTACTGGAGCACGATAGCGTGTTTCGTTATCTTCGCTCATTAGCACTGTGTCATATGGTGGTCTGCTTTGATCTTAACAGCAAACCAGATTGTCAAAGCCCTATCATCAATAACAGTAGTGGAAGTAGTGATATTAACAACTATAATGACAACAATAAGAAGAAAAAGAAAAGCCAATCTACCGTCATAGATGAACTTCACGGTGAGACAGATCATTGCAAGGAGTTAATTAATAGCAGTAAACGAAGCAAACTATGTAATGGAGTGAATGATAAAAGAACTAAAATGGTCCATAGTATAAATAGTAACAAGAGTAATAAAAATAATAATAAATAACAAACAAATCATGCGTAAGTTGCATAGCGAGAGACGAATGTGTAATAGCCTCTGACAACACTACGTGAAAATCAAATCATTCCACTAGGCAAACATCATGATCACCACAGTATTAACAAAATTACTTTGCAGAGTGAAAGGGCATTGCTATCAGCTAATCCATAACTTTTGCAAACGTAAACTTTGTGTGAATAACAGTAATAGAAGTAGTGCAAACAAGAACAATAAAAAGAACGGCAGAAACGACGTAAGCGGTATCTGAAATAACGCGAACGAGCACGTCGTCAGATTCAGCGAGAATTGATGCTCAACAACTTTATAAGTATTCATGGTAATTGTGATGATGGCACTGGTGGTAGTGAAACTACTAAATTGTATAACTGTCTTGTGAATAATAACAATAATAATAACAATACTGCTGTCAACATCAATAATGTTAATACTACCAGCAGCAGTAATAATACTAGTAACATTAATCCTATTACTACTACTACTAATAGAGATAATAATAATAATAATAATAACATGTTGATGATGAGAGGTGATAGTAACACTACACCGTAGTGTAATTCATAACAAAAGAACAATCGATGACAATTTTGGTAAAAATGATGAATCAAGTGTCGAAATCGATTACGTCGACACCGTAAGGAGTTGGTAAACTTGGACAATCAAATGTTTGTGCCCAATGCGGTTTCTGCGGCACCGTAAAATGTACCAATCACCCCATTACAGACCAATCTATTGGTGATGTCCAGTTCAAACAGACGATCTCATCATCATCATCAACATCAACATCAACATCAATAATAGTAGTAAATAATTCATGATATCAATTGTAATAATAATAACAATAATCAATAAAATGTGGGGCAATAACAACGAGACGATGTATAAAATAAATATCAAACACAAAAGGAGCATTATATCTGTTCAACGCCTGTACACCCACAACTTGTACCACATAGTTCACAAAGAGCAGGCAAGCCCAAATAAAATAATAATAATAATAATAAATTACTAACTTCTGTACCTCGTACGGCTTCCTTGACCAGTTCACGCTAACTACTACACCCAACTCGGGCATTTAGTCAGAGCATGAAGAACTTCAAGAGTAGCAGTGTCATGAGCAGTGAACCCTTTGAGTTGCCCACCATTCACCTTCACCCACCCCGTGATGGACCGGCGGGTAGTGTGAGTTGGTACCTATACCGGTACAACACCAATGTCACCCACCACCGCACATTGACCCAGCATCAGATGCAAAAAATAAATGAAGACGATAAAATGGCTGCTAATGTGAATAATAAAAATAAGATGTACCATAAGAGGGCACAATCGTATGCACATTATGACTTTAAGACGCACAATGAACAAGTACAAGAGTGTCAGTCAAAATAAAGTAGTAATAACACTAAAACAGATATTCATGGTACAACTACAAACTAAAATATTAATCTTAATAATACCATGAATAATAATAATAATAATAAAGATAAAGGTGCTGGTGATATTTTAAGGAAATAGTAGTAGGAGTAGGAGTAGGAGTATGGTGATGCTACTGTGCTCGTTCCATGAATTGATCGTAACAAAATCTACGAAGGTCAATCCTTGGATGAGATTGCCCTGGTTAATGCGGCACGTGAGAATGGAGTTTGTCTGTTACAGCGTTCAGCAAAACAAATGTACGTTCAGGTCATGGGCAAACCAATGTGTTATGACATTATTGCCTAATTATAATTTACGCCACAACGTAAGTTGATGAGTATTTTGTTAAAACGTAACTTGGCAGATGATGTGTTGGCGGCAGAGGTGGCATCGGGCAAGATGGGCACCAATGTACAAAGCCGGAGTTATCATCGAACCAATGCAGATTTGCCCCAATGTAGCAACTTTCAATCGTGTGAAATGATAAATTGTAACACACAAATAAATAATATATATACAGTAAATGCTCTTTCTTCCTCTTCTTCTTCTATTATCCATTGTTAGTAGAGAGGAACAGCATCACCGACGTGCTCAGGTTAGCATCGTACCAATAACACTCCTTATCTCAAACAGGACGTAAGTCCAGTCAATGGTACACCAATATTGCACCTCAAGACAGCAAATAATATTAACAACAATTTTACGTGTTTTCATGAAGAAAATAATGATAATGTTCATGAACAAGTGTTATAACACGATGTAAAATGTAAAACATCCCATTCTGTGTGTTTATCCTCCTCAGCAGTAAGGGTAGGTACACCAAACAACATTTCACAAAATGCACTTGGTGGCAATAACAGCAACAAAGCAAAATGTCTAAGTGAAACCCCGTATCTGCTACTCGTGAAAGGGGCCGATAGCAGTATGATGTAAATCTTAGACATGACATTACCCCAAAACATGAAGATAAAGGAAGTATTAACACAATAACTGGCTACCATGGCCTCCCATGGGTTTCGTACGTTGGTGTTGGGTCAGCGTTATGTGTCGTAGGACTAAATACGTCATTGACTGCCCATCTTCCACGATGCCCAGTGTAGTATGCATAATCGAAGTCAGAAATTGCATGAGGCCTATGCGTTATTGTAAAAAAATGTAGAGTGCATTGGCACCACCGCGGTGTAGGATAAGTTGCAGGATGGGGTGCCAGAGACGTTGTAGTTTTTCCTGCGAGCCTCCATTGTGGTGTGGATGCTTACCGGTGATAAGCGGTAGACGGCGGTGACGATTGCCCATACCGCCGGTTTAGTACCGAGTGAGTATAACCAATATGTTTGCCATCTTGATCTCAATCCGGCCCGTGAGCAGCTATCTCTTTCTGCATCGCAAACGCACAATGTTAATACTAATGTGACTAATTTTAACACAGGGACATAAACTACAGGAAGAACAGATGTAGGATATGACGATGATGATAATAATAGATAATAATAAGTAGACCTACATCAATAATAATAGTAGGTAAGTAGTACTACATAAGAATAAGAAGGAGATTCGTAACGGACACTCACACAAACACTATCTACCACGTGTACCGCTTCGCCTACGTGCCTACCCAACACGAGTAGGTTTGAGTGCACACCACCGTCTTCATCTTCGTTACCTACGTCATCTTCTACACCTACCTTGTAACGATAAGGATATGTACAATAAACATTTTCAAGAGATTACACAATAAACCATAACAAAACTGGCAGGCAGACGTTGTTAGCCCATCACAGTCATCGTTCGCGTAATAGGGGTCATGATGGTAGAGTGTTAAGTAACTCAGGCAACTATTATAGTAGTAATAATAATAATGGTAGTGATTATAACAAGTCTGCAAAACATGCAGGTTGAATAAGTAATAATGAAATCACTTCTCCATCACAGCAGACACACACCGCATACTACGTGCATGATCAACTACAGTCTGGGTGGTAGTAGTAACAGTAACAACAAGATACCAATACAACACCTACGGCTACTAATACGTACAGTTTAACTTCTCCCTCGTCTGCCACACACACCACATCCTCTCAGACCGTGACGGGTGGGACTGCCACCACTATGATCATGTCGCCCTCATTAAATAGTTCGCGGCGGCTACTTTCTACCTCGTCAAAGTTTGTAAATAATAGTACTACTACCAATAGGAACACTGCCTTGAGACGTCATAGAGATGATAGGAAGTGCTAAAAACAAAATTTATCGATCATGCGTAAACACAACTCATCCCATGACCCACAAGGAGATGTAAATAAACGACATAGTAAACCGTAGAGAAAGCATCATCGGCATCATCATCATCATCATTCACACAGTCGTCCTAAAAGCGTACAGAATAGTTACAGTAGAAATAATAGTAATAATAATAGCAAGAAAAATGCAGAGAAGGCCAAGTTGCAGGAGTAAATGTACTTAACCCATGAAATGAATGCACAACTCGCATAGGCGTAGTTGATGGTAGAGGACGGCTTTGCACGACACAAGACCAAGACGGTGGTGTTAGTGGTGGATGGTAAAACGTTAGACTTCATCTACGCCGATGACGCTCGTGCGCATCGCTTTTTCTAACTTGCCAGTAAATGTCGTAGTGCGGTCTGCTGCCGATTAACTCCACTGCAAAAGGCACACATTGTACGAATGTTTCAGAAAAACATGAAGGCGGTGGCACTGGCCATTGGTGATGGTGCCAATGACGTGTCCATGATTCAGTAGAGTAAGATTGGGGTAGGTATTATGGGACTGTAAGGATCACAGGCCTAGTTGGCCAGTGATTACGCTATCCCCAAGTTTCGTTTCCTAAAACGGCTCATGGTGGTGCATGGACGGTTTTCTATTTATCGTGAGGCTCACTGCATCTTGTATAGCTTGTACAAGAATGTTATTCTGACGGTCGGGATGATGACCTATTCCTTTTACTGTGGCTTTTCTGCCCAGGCCTTTATTGACTCCTGGCTGCTCTCCTTGTTTAGTATTGTGTTCTGTTCATTACAACCGATTATGATTGGCATCTTAGATAAAGATGTGTAGGACGAATTAGCGTAAACGCTTCCTGAGCTGTACCCACCACTGGCGAGAGAGAACATGTACTTTTCGATTCGCTACATTTTAAAGTGATTGCTAGATGGGTTGGTGTAAGGGGTACTTTTCTTCTTCATGCTTATCTACGCGGTAGGCTACAATGACAGCTTGTACCGGAAACGCAATGGCGGGATTGAGGATTACGGGCAAACGTTCTTCACGATGTTGGTGCTCATTGCCGACCTACGTGCTGGAATTACTGTGACGTATTACATGGTTCTCTTTATTGCGGCATTGGTGTTGTAAATTGCCATGATCCCTGCGGCTTAGTTGGTGTATGCCCAGGTGCGTTATTTCTTAGGTACAAATCAGTCTGTCTACATAGCCAATTCCCTGTACAGCTCTGGGATGTTTTGAATGATGCTCTTCTTTGCCGTGGGTGTCTTTGTGGTGTACACGATTGCTACAAACATGTACATTCAACTGTTCTGGCCCTGACGAAATGCCGATTTAGCGATGCAGGCCTCACGCAACTCCATTTACCGAAGTCGACACCTGTGCAACAAAAAGGAAATCGCAAAAGAGGTGCACCGACGCATGGCTATACAACGAGCCGTCAATGCGGCAATGATGCAGCGGCATCAGCAGCGTCGATAATGAATGCTGAAGCGTCTGTAACAGCAGCAACAGCAATAGTAGTTACGTTAATAGGCATTATGTAATAAATACAAAAGCAACAATACTAATAAGTAGACCTCTACTGGTATGTACTATAACACATCAAATAAAGACAACAAGACCTTGTAGGGGCAAACTAATCGTATTATTGGCACTATGTATAATAATAATAATAATAACAGTAATGCTACAAATAGTACAACCATGGCACAGACCTCCTCTGTTTCGACTACTGCCTTTGTAATGCCAACTAACACATTTGTGTAAACGAGTACATAAAATAGTCCTTGATAAAAAATAGTATTCTGAAAGAATAATAATAATAGGTGTAACAATGTATATACTCAATTAACATTATATAATAAACTGCAAAAAAGAGTAGTTATTTACTGTTATAAACAAACATTTCAAATACATTACCATAAAATCGGTTTGTCAATCTTATTTTTTTTTTAATTATTGATTTCATGTATATACAGGCATTATTTAACATTTTTTTTATATACTTCTACAATATGCATTTTTTTTCTGTACATTGTAATGAGTTTTATTAATAAATTTATATACCAATAATTAAATTTGACCTCTTTTTGTTTTATTTTAGTTCAATCTTATCGAAATGTTCTATTTGCTTGATAGGTAACTAACATTGCATATTGCTAGTTTGTAACACACTTAATTAATAATTTATAAAAATAATATCTGAATTTATGATTGTAACGAGCATGTGAATTTTGTAGAGCTAATGATCATTAATGATGTAAGTCAGTGATTAATCATTTTATCTTTTTATTTATAATTCTTCTTGGCTTTGCATTTTGTTTCTGAAAGGACAAGCACGCACCTCAGTGCAATCAACCTTTATTTTCAAGTATATTTGTTTCAACAAACTAATCTTTTTTACATCACATAACTTAGTAGCAAAGGCTAGAACTTTTTTACCCCGTTGCATTTCGATTTCAGTTTTCGCTACTAACACATAAGCAAACAGAAATTTAGCAATTACTTTTTTGCATTATAGCTTTTTTTACTCGCATTGCTTTTCTTAGTAAAGGCAAATACTTACTATTTAAAATACACTTATATTTTTTTCATTCACACTACAGTAGAAGTTTGTTTGTTTGTACTATTGCAATTGTACGTCAGCATCACTCTATTCATTTAATCTCTTTTTTTTTCTGCAAAAAAAATAAACTTAATAAGACATATAACAATACTTACAGAAAGTTGTTGTAAAAAATAATACACATTTGCATTGTTTTTCACATCTCCTTCTTTTAATTTTTTTTGGTGTAAACTCATCTTCCTCACTCAAATTATTTACTTATAAAATAAAAAGTCAGACACAGAAGTTTTTCAACTTCGGCACTAACAATCCTACACGCATAATCTTTTCTAGAAGTATTACAGTTGTTATTTTGTAAATAAACTTATCTTTATATATACAAGTTATATTGTATTTGATAGTTATTGTTTTTGTGTAAACATATAACTTACCTTTGTTTTTTACAAAGATATAATTTTCTCTTTGTTACGCCCTCATTAAGCGTAGACATAAATAATAAAATTTGAATAGCGCACGTGGCACGATAAGATAAACAAAGTTGAACAAGACAGCGCAAGTCAAAGTAAACATGTTTCGTGGAATACTACGTTGTTCAATTGTCTGCCTATCGGCTGGTAGCGGTGGTTTGTTAAATGGATGAAGTACATCTACGACATGTAATTCATTTGTAGATCATCATGATCATGATTATGATCACGATAACGCTGCCTCTTTCTTATCTGCATTGAGTGAAGAAAATGAACAAGTCAACTATAATCGTGTGAATGAGTAAGACATGATCGCGTTCCATGAAGCCTCACAGGATTGCGCTACGAACGATTATGAGCAAAACATGTCACTTGATCAACATACTACAACTACAATGCATCATAATAATGCAACATTACCAACCCAACAACATCAATCATACTCATCTTAGCATCCGAGAGCAACGCACAGTCATGAGACTATTAACCATAATATCAAAACTAATTTGAACAGCACGTGTGACATTTTACGAGCTGCACTACCGCAATAACAGCTGCAGTATCTCATTAACAATCCAACTACTATGAGTAATAATTCGATGAACAATGGTAATAATGATGATGCTGTTGTTAATAATAACACAACTGGTGTGAAGCCCAACAAGAAGATCATGACAAAGGCTAAACGAATTCGTCTTGCAGCGGCAATGCAGGCTGCCGCAGCACAGCTGCAAGCCGCACCTAGTCCCGCCAACGCACTCATTCACTCTCATCATGTGGCTCAGCTAAAAGCAGAATAGTAATTGTTGCACGTTTCACTCAATCGATTGCAAGCTTAACGGGAGTTGGCTACGGTACGTCATAACTGTGATGTTCAGCTTCGACGCTTTCGCGAAGGAATTCGCCGCCGTGACTTTGCTGTACGGGAGATGGTACGTGCAGTAACTGGCAGTGCCATGGGTTCATCTTCTTCATCATCTTCTTCATCATCTTCTTCATCATCTTCTTCATCATCTGCAAATAATAATAACATCAATGATAGTAACTCAGAAGAAAACACATCTTCTGAGTTGGGTGCGTATGAAGATGATCATCACAATTCAAGTTCAAATTTGACAAGTCAAGATCACACAGACAGTCATTCTGACTACACTCAATAAAGTGATAACAA
Source organism: Blastocrithidia nonstop (assembly GCA_028554745.1). Classification (NCBI taxonomy): domain Eukaryota; phylum Euglenozoa; class Kinetoplastea; order Trypanosomatida; family Trypanosomatidae; genus Blastocrithidia; species Blastocrithidia nonstop. Next base: position 202,549 of record JAQOTN010000013.1, on the reverse strand, counting down.
TAATCATAACATTAAGCCAGATATTCGTAAACACTACGGTAGTTCGTAGGAGCGTTTTGAGAATGAAGGAGGTAATAGCGGACACTACGCCCCGCCCATCTATACTACTTCTTCTTCCAACAGTGAAAACAAGTCTACGATGGCAAATCACCACAGTACAAAGAACACAAAGGGTAAAATGGAGAATCAAAGCTGCTTTGAACTGGGCGGTGAAGCCGCAGATCCTATTGGTAAAGCCGGAGAGCCAGAGGTGCATAAGGGCAACACACACACTCACTCTTTACAGTCCAACTCACGTAAAACACACAAATTATTAAAAGATAAAGAGTTAAAGATGACATCGCAGGAGAGGCAACGGGCACGTGCGTTTGAGGTGGCAACGCGAATGAAAACACCATCGTAGCAAACAGCCTCACATCGCGTGGTGACTAATCCATCAGCAGTTTCACTTTCATCTGATGTTCACGCATTGTCGTAGTCTAAGTCATCATCACAGCATTCAAAATTACAATCCCCTCGACGAAGACAAACACCAACACCAACACCAACACCAACACCAACACCAACACCAACACCAACACCAACACCAACACCAACACCAACACCAACACCAACACCAACACCAACACCAACACCAACACCAACACCAACACCAACACCAACACAACAAAAGACAACTACAACAAAACAGAGGCAGTCCATATCGCAACGTAAACCTGTACAAGGTAATCGTTCAAACTCACATAAACGAGTAACTTCTTCTACTACTAAAACTACCGAAACTACTAAAGCGAACAAACAGACCAATCGTAAAGTCAATAACAACAAAACAAACAAGTCAAAATCACGTTCTACGTCATCGTCAGCAAGAACACAACATCAACAAGCTCACAAGAAGGCAACAACAAAACCTTCATCATCATCATCATCATCATCAATGCAAAAAAAGAAACAATCAAATACGGCAACTAGCAATAAAAGTTAAAATAACAAACAGAAGAGCAGCAATAAGAACAATAAAGGAAGTACAATACGCGCCTCATCGCGTAATAAACCACAATCACGCAGTAACGCTAACACACTGCATAAACGCATTCAGGCCGTACAACGCCAAAAGATGATAAAAAAGACTCCGCTACGGCACAAAACAACTTCAACAAAGTCAAAACAAAAGCAACAACAGCAAAAAAAGAAAAACATAAAACACAATACACGCAACAAGTAAAGTTAATAACGTTTAAAAAAATAATATCATTAGAATAACTTCACATAATATTTGTAATAAATACACATCCGAACTAAGAGAAAACGATAGTTTGCTAAAATAACTTTTATAATAAAAACACTTATTAATTTTTAAATATATAGTTCACATTATTTTCTACCTATCTTCTTTTATCTTATTTTGAAATTGCAGATCACTTCAATGTACATTCACATCACTCATTGTTAAATTTATACATATTACATTTTTTTTTCGTGATTGTATCAATTGCACAATTAAAATGAACAAACAAACATACATATACACAATTTTTATTTTTTTTACAGACGTCAGACGTAACAATGTATAACATTGTACCATTTATCACCTTACATACATATATTTTTTGTATCATAGCTTTGTACTGCTATTTTAGAGTAGAGTAAAATAAAGTTTTTTGTCATCTATCACATAACATTTTTTTTCATGTGTAATATACACACATAAAGTGCTTACAAAGTCACAAAAGTAATTCTTATTTTTTTCTGTTAATGAGTTTCGCGACAAACTTGTCAAGTAAAACTTTTGATTTGTACAGGTTTACATGAAGCAGTAATAACAAAACGCAAAAAATGACACAAATAATATGTTATTTTGTATTACTTCTATAGGATGATTGTAACGTAATTTATTTATTTACACATTTTGTACAGAGTTTGTAAGTCTGATTACAATATATACAAACAGAGCTAAAGTTATTTTTTTGTTTGTAGAGAGTAAACAAACTATCAGTATTTATAACACGCAAATGTACGACTGACTTTAATATACACAATAACACATGACACTTTTAATTATTACATATCCAGCATAATTTTACACATACACCACTATTTTTTTTGTACGGTCTAACTTTTTTTTTTTTGTGTAATTCAAAAGAAAAGGATAGTAATCAGTAAATTAATTACAGTAAATGTATTCGAAATGGAATAACAGGTCTTGCATGTATACTCATAACATTTTGTCTTTTACAATCGTTAAAGGAATCTATACAATAACAAGGTTGTCATTGTTATATGTTTTAAAATTACTTTTACATTTACAAATATTCATTATTTTTTTTTTGTTCACATGTAAAATATTATATTTTCTTCATTTTGTACTGCAGCATAGATAGCAATTCAACAAACATCTTTTCTCTAACAGTTTTTACACATTATGTAAGTTTACAATTCTTAGTTATTTGGAGCAGTGTGTAGCAGTGTACCGTCACAGGGACAGAAGCAATTTGCACATGATGAACAAAGTCGATAAGTAAAATAAGTAATGCGCAACTTGTAAAAGGAGCATCATGCCAAAATTGCACGTAGAATTGCTAAATAATAGCACAAAGCTGCTGAAAGGCAAAAAGCATAAGCACAGTTGCAATAAAATTATAAACGGGAAGTTGAAAATGCAGTTTGAAATGAATTTAAGAAACGCAATGATGCCTTTTTCATTCGTCATGCAGACATGTTTTAGGCCACATTGCCAATTATTTAGCGAACCATGTGAAACGATGCGTGTGCTCGCAGAGAGGTGTACAATAAATGACATGAATAAGTGTATAAACCAATTCAATATCAAATTGACAAAGCGGTTTAGCGTAAGTGTAACTCTACAACTCGTCCACACATTTACCAAACCATAAAAGATAAGTGAAACGTGCCGCATTACTGTTGTAATATTAATAGTACTATTGGTCGTGGTGGATATGAATAAAATGAAAAGTTTGCGGATCAGATTCATGCTCTTCAAGATAAGTAGTTTTATTTCACTAGTACAATAAACAGCTAAGATAACAATAATAAATGTAATTAGTAAGGATATAATACTCATAGCCTCAAATTACATTTATAGAGTGGAGACTATGCAAATATACATAATGTCATGATGCAATCTAACGCATCACCAATGATTGCCAAAGCAACATACAACAATAATATTAACGTGAAATCAATAAAACCACACAAATTAACGTGAAAGTAACAAAAAGACGAACTATGGCAGTCGTTTTTGCGTGAGAGTAATCGGAAAAGTTGTTATGGTGGTCGTCATGGAATCTTTCTCGATGTGATTGACGAAATATCCTATGACCCACTACGTCAATGTCATGAAGACACAATCTACTATCATGTACCAACTCGACATGGTAGCAATAGTAGTAGTATAAATAGCTGTAATGCGTTGTGTTCGATGAACAAAAATAAATAAAAGCTCAAACGTCGTGCGATTGCCGATATGTACAACAAACTTGCTCTGGCTTATCGTACAGAGGAAGACAAATCCATTACCGGAGTGTTAAAACACACTTATCATGTTCCGACTTCAGCAACAACACAAACTTCAGCTTCAGCATATACAAATAATAATTATAGAATACAAACTATTGATGATGATAATCAAAACACGCAAAGTAAAAATCAACGTAGTAGATTACACCCACCAGTCTACGTAGAAAACGAGTATGTGCACCTGCCTCATGTTTTCATTCCGTTTGATTATGGTGCTTATCGAGGAGAAGATAATAATAATACAAATGATGACAGCACAGATAAAGATAATAACAGAAAGAAGTATGGTTAGTATTCGTAGCATGAATGTATAATGGAAGTTAACAACACTAATAATGACAGAGTTAATAACACTAATGGCATGTCAAATGAATTAATAGACAAGTAAAGTAGAAGGGCAAATGACATGTGCAAGAAGTAAATAGTGAATCCATTGATGCCATTCAACACTTTCCGTAATAAACACTCATATCATTCAGCAGCTACTATGCCATCTAACACACTGTCTTTTCTACCACACGTAACACTACCCACCACAATGTACGCACGTAGAGATAATAACAACAGTAACAGAGACCTCACGGTGTGCCAATGAGGGTAACGTGAGTTGGCCAACACACGATATGGACGGTATGTGAGTACACGTGGTGATGTACTCCCACTGTGTGCACGTAAACAGAAGTATGCACTGCAGGCGAGTAAATCAAACGTGCACTTTGATCACTTCAACTACCCTCGTGGAAATGATAATGAGTAGACGATGTGTACGGGGAAACGAATGTACATATTTTAGTAAAAAAAATAAATATATATAAGCTTATTATGTATACAAGCATTAATTTTGTTGATTTTGAATAGCCGTGTCTTACAACATACAAAAGAAAATAACGAAAATTATTGTTTCTTATAATTTAAAAAAATGTATATTATTTACGTGTTTTGCAATGCTAATGTTTTGAATAAAAAAACCAGAAACAATAATGTTAAGATAATATTGAGGACATGTAGATAATCTATGTATACTGTACTATTTCACATTCTTTGAGCACAGAAAAAAACAACTACAGTTTACTATTTTTTCCTCACTTTTTTTTTGTAATAGTTCATGCTTCTGAAATATTTTATAGTAGAGTTTTATGTATTGTAAAGTAATAATATATATACTGTCTTACTATTTGAGATATAAATTTATACATTCACAACACACAGACACATATATATACAATGAACTCGTATATTAAACCTTTCGTTAGTAACGATCCACACGTCAAGCATTGAGTAGGATGACGTAGAGTAAAAGATAAACGCATGTTGATTGCAAGTTGTATTGCGGTTATAGCCACCTACTGAATTGTGGAATGACGAGAGGATCGGCAGCTGAAGCGGCGACACACGTCCATCGCAAAGGATATTGAACGTGAGAGATGACGAGCTGCTCAGTTAGGGTTAGACTCACCAAGCGATGATGGGTTTGCCACAAAGTACATGCAAAACCTTCCTACCCCACCTAGGCCGATCAAATTTCTTGATAATATTGACGACGATAGCGATAACGAAAACGATTATAGTATAATCAAGTCTAATAATGATAGTAAAGGTCCAGGTGCAACAAAATAACAAAAAAAAACAAATAAAAAATAACTGGTAAATCCTAATTATATTTGTTAACAGCATCTTATCGTTCTTTTTATTTATTAGTTCCTGTAATAGTTATAAAAGTCTATCGTTGTGTAATATTAGCTCTTTGTGTGACATTCTGTTAAGAAAATTGCAATACTGTCAATGTACAATTGTTTTATTTTAACAATAATTACATAGGCCTATTATGATCATCTAATTTTTTGTTTTCGAATATTTATGTACCGTTATAAATTATAATAGTGTATTAAACAATTTTTCACAAAATTGAATAACATATTTTCGGCATTTTTTCTTATAGACAATCAGTTATTTGCTAGATGCACTCAGATCTCTCACCATCGTCGTAGTCACTGACATCGTTAGACTTCCCACGTATCAAGATTCTCACTGTGGGCAATATCATGGTCGGCAAGAGTTGCCTCATCAAGCGTTACTGCTAAAATCGATTTGTCAACAAGTACATTCCTACCATTGGAATTGACTATGGCGTAAAAAAATTTGAAGTAAACACTATCAAGTACAATGAGATGAAACGCAAAATGCAAGCAACAGAGCAGCAAGTAGTTAGTAACACAATAAACACGAGTAGACCACCACCACCACCAAACGCAGTACGTGTTAATTTCTGAGATGTTGCTGGAGGGGATTAGTATGCAGAAGTACGTAATGAGTTTTACTAATCTGCGCAAGGAATTATTTTAGTTTATGATGTACGCAATCAAGACAGCTTTGATGACCTGGATAAGTGATGAACTGAGATGAGTACGTACATTCCTTTACCTTCTATAATAGACAATGACTCTACAATAATTAATGTTGATAATAATAAATAAAGTGTGTAAAAGTTACGCAAGGCTTCACTGACACTCACCACAAACACCACTCCAGCAGGGAAAGTGGTGGGCACTAACAATGGACAAGTTCCATTGATCGTCTTGTGTGCGAATAAAGTAGATGACATTGTCACAACATCCGATAGTACTACTAGTGGTAGTAATAGTAATAACAACTATCATAATACTGCTACAAAACGTGTGGTGAGTGAAGTGGCAGGACGGGAATGGGCTAATCGACATCAATGCTCCGCATATGTAGAAACGAGTGCCAGTAGTGGAGTCAATGTGGTTGAGATGTTGTAGAGTTTATTCTACAAGATAATTATTACCTTTATGTAAACTTAATATTAGTAGTGATATTACTATAGTGTTGTTTTTATTTTGTTTGTGTGTTTTGATGTACACTACGTAAGTAATATTATTGTACTAGTAACTGTTATATAATTTATTTGATTAACAAAATAATCTTATAAACAATTTATGAATATATTTAATTTGTGCTAAATGATTATGTACAAATAATTTTTATTTCAAAAGTTTACAATACTAATTTGTACTGTAGTAAGCTCATCAAAATAAGAAAATTAGTTTTGAACTTTTTTATTTTCATTCAATAAGATCAATCAATCAAAACTTCTCATCAATCAAACAAATGCAAGTGTGTCGACGCTTTGCAGCAGAGTATGTGGCCAAACATTTACATGGTCTACAAGTATTCTCTACCCTTCCTGTGTCCATGACATCGCACCATAATAATAACAATAATAATTTGGAAAGCATTGATGGTGGTGATCATCATCATCACAACAAGTAAAACAAAATTATTGCCACTCACAATGGCATGTTTCACTGTGATGAGGCCATGGCCTGTGGTCTACTCCGTCACACAGAATAATTTGCCCATGCCAATGTAATTCGTACACGTAACATGTAATTTATCAATCAGGCAGATATCGTGGTAGATGTTGGGGCCTAGTACGATTCGTCACGTCATCGATATGATCATCACCAACCTTCGTTTCATGACACGATGCGGACATCCACACACACCTATCAAACACGTCTCTCTTCTGCTGGATTAGTGTATAGGCACTTTGGTAAAGAGGTCATTATGCATTACATTGCAGCGTGTTTGAGCTCAAGTCATGCAGAGCGTCATGTGATCTTGTAAATTACTGGATGGCCAGATAACAAGACACAGCTGAGTGAGTCCTAACTGTAGACGGTGTATGATTACATGTACAAGAATTTTGTGTAAGGTGTTGATGGTGTAGATAATGGAGTTAATACCTTTGCGCTGGCAGATAAGTAAGTTGGCAAATTGGTGTGTAATTATATTCAGCACACCTCTTTATCGAATCGTGTGGGTGATTTACAAAGCTGGTGAAATGAACCACAAGACACAAATAAGGACGACGAAAAACAACAACATCATAAAAACACTAACAATAAGACAAATGCCTCCTTTGTGGAAGCGGTAGAGCTGACTTGTCGTGAGTTTTTCTGTAAATTGTCCTACTGTGCGTTTTCCTGACTTCCTGCACGAAACGTAGTCGCCCAGGCGTTTCACGAACGCATGTCAATTCACCCAAGCGGGGCGGTGATTGCATTCAAAGGACGCTTCTGTCCATTCAAAGAACATCTCTTTCAGATTGAAGAGGAGGAGAAGTTGTGTGGGTCAATATTATATGTAATTTTCACCGATGGCAATGTGTGGCGGGTGCAGGCGGTGCCCAAGGAGCTTGCCGGTTTTGATTTACGTAAACCGTTACCGTATTGTGGACTTCGTGAGTCGGAGTTGTCGTAGGTAAGTGGCATTGATGGCGGAATCTTTGTTCATGCCTCTGGGTTTATTGGTGGAATGACCACCTATGACGGGGCACTGAGGTTGGCCATTGCTGGATTAGAGCAAAAGGAGTAAAATAAAACAACATATTAATCATCATCATCAACACTAAAAAAAATATAATAATTTGTGTTTATATTTATGAAAAAATAATCCTAACATTCTTAATAAATGTTTTTTATGAAAAGTACTTTAGTAGCTATATTTTTTAAAAATATATTATATAATAATATAGTCAATTAATTACAATACAAACTTGTTAAAAAATAAGGAATGAATATCTAAATATAGTTACGCATTTGTCAATTTTATTTTATTGTAATTAGACGATTCAATTTAACAAGTCAATAACGATGTTATCTATTTTTGCTGTTTTGTAATGTATTTTTTGCAAAAATTATCGTTTTCTTTTTAATTAATTTATCTACGAGGCAGCTGTACATTTACAAATAAAAAATTAAATAAAGGTCTGTATTTAAATTAATAATTCCGAGGCAGTTTGTTACATACGAAAAGAAAAGATGCGATTACACAAGTGAGGCGCACTCGTTCGATTTGCACCATCGCATTCATTGTTGCCTGTTCATGCCACTAATAGTCCTCATTGTAATACTTGCCATGATAGTAATAATATCAACAATAATGCACTACGGTAATCTTATCGTACCATTATCGTACCTCGTCAGCTCAAGGCCTATGGCGGCAACTTTAGCCGATCTATTGGTGAACGTAATCAAGAAAAATAAGGTAATCTGGTTCTTCAAAGTTTAGCCTCTAGTCGAATACGTCACTCACCACTGCTCTCATGCAACATCAAGACCAAATTGAATGACAGCTTTCATGAAATGAACTTATCACCGCAGCTGCACACGGCACTACAGGCGTGACAAATAGACACCCCATCCCCTATTCAGCAAAATGCCATTGAGACGATTATGGCACACAAGAGTGTCTTCCTGGCTGCTCCACATGGACAAGGTAAGACACTGGCCTACTTACTACCACTGTACGAGAACATGCTAAAAGACCGAGACGTGTATAAAATTCCACTGCGATAGCGACGCCCCCGAATGATGATACTAGCCCCAACGCGAGAACTCATTAAACAGGTACAACATGTGTGTCATACACTAGACACGCACACGGGGCTCAAGTCCATTTCGTTTACCTCGTGCAAACGTGCTAACTATCATATTTCACGTTTACTGAAAGATAACATGGCAGATGTTCTCATCATGGACCCCAAACTAATATTACGTTTACTACGAGCTAGGCGACTGTTTATTGAAGATTTGCGCTACATTGTCATTGATGAGGCCGATGTGATGATGTCTGATCAACACGACTTTGCCGCTGCTCAGTTGCTCATGAAGATACGTAAGCGAAATATGTATAAATACCTATGACCGGTGCAAACGCAAATCGTCTTTGCCTCTGCCTATATTACACGTAAGTTGTAGTACATTGTTGGCAAACAATACCCCAATTTAACGAAGTGTCTTTTACCAGCGCAAATGCACCGCCCACAGTAGTCTCTCTCCCACAAGTTTATTCCGATTCACTCATAACCGTAGAAATTAACTACACTAATATACTTGTTAAACAAACACGGCCATGTGGCTCGTGAGGTATTGACCGATGTAGATGAAGTAAACGCATCAGCAACTTCTTCGTATATTAATATTGATAACAATGAAGCACAAAATGCATTTCACAAATTGCATGGCTCATTGTAAGAGTATAAGTAATGATTACGTGATAGAGGCATTTTGCATGACACACAGAATAGAAACAACACATTAAACAGTTTCAAAAGCAAATCACTACAAATTACAGCTAGTCCTTCTTTTAGTAAAGATAATGATGGTATTGATACTTAGATATCACAATAAAAGCATGAGAAAAATGGTAAATCTACAATATAAAGTTACAAAAATACAAAACATATCAACAAAAGTTAATATGATAGTGATGATCATAAAGACACTGATTACCATCACGATTTTGCCACACGAGCTATTATTGAACACGTCAAACCCATTCACTGGTAACACCTCAGCACCACTGCTGCTCCATTTAGCTGCCCGATCAAGCGAACCGTTTTTGCCCCAGGAGCTCGGACTATCATCTTTACTCACACCATTGATGCGACTATTGCGTTTTATCATCATTTACAAAATGCCGGGTTTGCCGTGGCACTCTTGCATGCCTCGTTGCCCCACAAGGTACGATCCGCCATGTACAAATCCTTTGCCTCGGGTGAAGTTAACATATTATGTGCCACCGATGTTGCCTCACGAGGGTTAGACCTTCATGTGGATGTGGTGATTAACATGGATATGCCAACTAACTCGCTAGTTTATTTAAGTCGAGGTGGTCGAGCAGCACGAATGGGCCGGACTGGTATGGTGTATTCTTTGTACACGAAGCAGCAAGGGGTGATTGTGAGTGCCCTAAGGGCCTTTGTGCACAAGAACATCCCACTAGAAGGGATGAGTAATCACCAGGCGAGTATGATGACCCCACGTTATGCGTAATGACGAATGAACAAAACCAACGCGCTGGCCCGATCTTATGTCTCATTAATCACACGAAAAACGATTCCGGCACATTTGTAGAAAACCTATCTTCGTCATAACGCCACATGACGGCCTATTTTCCACCCACAGACGGTTGGCCTTCACGGTGGGGTGCCACCCAATCAACAAAACAAGATTATGAATCGAGTCATGTTTGATGCGATTTGGTTTCGCAGGTAGCAAATGGCAAATCGTAAAGGTGGTAAGGCAAAATTTGGCGCTGCACTGAAACGACGTGCTGTGTGGAACGATGTTAGTGGTGCGGCGTTTAGGGAAATGGGTAATGTCAACCAGGACGCCTACCCTGCAGGGGAGAGCTTTGGTCCACCACAGCGACCACCGTAGTAATAACATTCAATAAACAAAAAGGGAAAACACATAAAAATATATTTTTATGCTTTATAAAAAATAGACATATTTATAAAGTAACGACTTTACCTCTCTGTGTGAAGCAAATTTGGTGTCTTCTGTGAATGTTAGTGTCATTGATGCAAATACATCATGTGTGAATTTTTTACTTAATTCGAATGTTTATTACAAATTGATGACCTTATTTATTCAAAATTTACTAATATTATTTTTTTGTTTTACAAAGAATAAGAGAAACAACATTCACACATAAACATAGATTTTATTAACTTATGTTAGTACAACAAGTTCAAATACACATAATGTCAAACACGATGCCTCTCATTGTCACCATGAGAAAACGTTTTGTGTTGTGTCTGATGTTATGCATATTCATGATTACTGCATTATAGCAATAATGTAGTTTGTATAGCACGTGCCATGCATCACCAACTAAACACACAAATATTTATCGTACAACGCATTAATCCTAGCCACGCTATCGTGCACACAAGTCAGAATATACAAAATCAAATTTACAAAATACTAACAAACACTACATATAAGAAGATGATGACGGTAAAGAAGATCTTCATTCTGTGTAGGAGTGGACTGTACATACCTCATGTCCATCGTGCCCCATGTGTGATCGAAGTGGCACCTCGTTTGCCAATAGTCTACGTTATTGCAACAAGCTAACTTCGTCTGTTCGTCAATTCTGGAAATCGGTGCAAACACTTCACCCAAGTATACACGACATCTACACCGATGAACTACCGTTTACACGAGATAAGCACATTCGCAAACAGGCTCTAGAGCATATTCGCTAATTGCTTGAGACCCAGCTGGTAGGCCAGCCTCATGTGATTGACCCGCTGGTGCAACTCATGCGTCATAAAATGTTTAGTTCAAATGACCCACTGGTGATTCACTTGGCCGGTGATAACGGGGTAGGCAAAACGTTTACCGCTCGTCTTGTGTCCTTGGCCTTGTCGTTGCACTGTACCTCACACACGTCCTTTGCAAATCATTTACCGTCTTTATTGCTGTAACAAGTGCGACAAGTGCCATTATCACCTTTCCACTATTACTTCCGAAATTAACACTAGTATAAAAATAATGAAAACCATATGTATGGTGGTGTGTATGCAAATAGCTACAGTAATGTGTAATATTTACAGGAGCGGTGTGAATCTGGGGATGCCCTGCTGACGATTGCCGGAAGTGGGTTTGATGGCATGCCACTCCGTGAAGCACGGGCACGTGTGGTACAGCAAGTTGTACATCACATGAACCGACACCCACACGGGATTGTCTTAATCGATGACTTAACCGTGATGAACCCGTAACTGGTCAAGGCACTGGCCCCGTTATTTGGTCGAGATGCGTATTTCCCATAACAGTTTGCGATTTAGTCAAGTCCATGAGACGAGATGTACAGTTCATAGTAACATGACAAAAAATTTTAGTATTAACGCAAATAAACTGAAAACGATGAGCAACACAAGGCAAATTAGATGAAGCACGCAAAAATTAAAATGATGGATAGTCGTGATAGTGAAAATAACACAAATATATATCATCTTCATGATGTTGATAGTAGTAATAGTGAAACAAGAGACAATAAATAGTTGTCTGGCAAAATGTCTTCTGTGTGATCTTCGTTATCGTCTACCTATAACACATTATCAAACTCTACACGTCCACATTTATTCAAATCGCATCAAAAGTCTCTTCAATCTTCTCCTCCTCCTCTTCAATCCCTTTCACAGCTTACGGTGTTCATTACCACCGACTTTGGCCAACAAGGACGTACGATGAATAAGACCATTGATGAAATACATGAACTGGTACGAAGCGAATTCAAGTAGGTGTATGGTAAGTTGCTACCGGCTCACATGCGTACGTTTGTCTACGCTCCATTCAGCTTTCGCACCGCACTGGAAATGATCATCTCTGCGGTGCGTTACCTACCGTGTAAGTTTTACAAATCCTCTACCATGTTGTACTCTGCAGATATTGAACTGGCTGCAGCGCATTTCTTGGTTCAGCGTTATCGCTCGGTGTGGTAAGGAAGTGAAAACGGGCACGCACTCCGCCGAATCGTGTAAGATGAACTGATTGCACAGTTGATGTAATACTGAGAACGAGATGATGATTTGTATGATTACGTGGAAGAGGAATAGGATAATAATCATTATTGTAAAAGGCGTTCATTTAGTTAGAATTAGAACTGATAGTAGAACGAATAGTAGAATGTTAAATGTAGCGATATGTAGATTGACGAAAATAAGAAAGGCAATGTACGTGGTTCGTTTGCTCCATTACATGCTCACTTTGTGTTAGATGAGCAGTCGGCTAGAGTAGTGCTACAGTTACGCACTTTAGAACTACCATTTAGTAAAGATTTATAAGAAAAAGAATAATTGTAATAATCTGATAAAAACAATATATATTTTGCAGATTTGTTTATTGTAATTATGTAAAATTTTCATTACTTTACTTTTGTAAAAAAAAATGCCCTTTTTTGTTTGCTTAGTGTGAGTTAACCTTTGTGAGAACATCGTCTATGCATCAATCTTTTTTTCTTCAGCTATGCAAATGTATCGTTTTAATATGTATATAGCACTTAATTTTTATACTTTCCTACATTTACAGTTGATAAGTTGTTTGAAAAGAAAAAGTTAGATGTAACAAATGTTGCAAGAGTAAACAATTTCATCATTATCATCATCATCTGCTAATGCTCCTGCTACTACATTTACACAACATAATGGAGCAGTAGCCTCGTAGAAAGTGTTACGTCTTGAGGCGTTTGTCAGCGATATGTTGCAGCCTCATTTAATAAAATTGTTCAATGAACGTGAGGCATTTTACAATCAAATTGCCCAGTGCACACAACTTCGACACTTGTTTGATGATATGGCATCACTTTCTGGCTGCTAATAAAGTTTCATGAAAAGTACGAATGATGCTGATGGTGATAATCAAGTATAAAATACATCGTTAGCACGTACAAGACAGAAAATATAACAGAATTCTGGCAAACAGAAAAACATCCTTCTCGTAGACTTGGGCAATCATTTCTACACACCTGCAAAAGTGCACAATGCGCAACGTGTGCACATGAACATTGGGTGTAATGTGATTGTGTAAATGAGTGTACAATAAGGTACACGCTTCTTGCGTAAAAAGGAAAGTGTGCTACGGAAAATAGCCTCACAGAAGACACGAGAAGTGCTTCAAATGAAGTATCGAATTCGATTAGTAACCGAAATGATTGCCCGTTTACATGAACGTGATAGAGCACAAGTGTCAAACGCCTAAATGTAGTAGATGTAAAAAAACATAATATTAGTATTGTAAATTACAATATCACTACAAAAAAAACCACATTTTTGTTAAATGTATCTGTGCACACTTTATTTATTATAAAGAAAATGTCCGTAAATGTGTTAGTAACAAATGCAAGTGACTACCTTTTCTCATTTTTATTACATATTTATTGAATTTTTTTCTCTTCTCTATTTTTGATATGTTTTGCTTTATTATTATTTTTCCCTGTATTTTTTCCAATAAAAGCAATATCATTTATATTTTATAAACGACACAAAAAACATTGGCAAAAAAAGCTCAAAAAATGTTTTCGTGATTGAAAGGAAAGAATAAATTATAGAAATAGTTGTCAACAAATGTTGACGACGATGGTAGTAACGGTAATAATAATCAATAAAACACTAATAGTATAGATTATGATAATGATGATGCCAACTTTGATAACATGAGTGTAAATACCAATGATACCACATCTGCTACTGCGTTGACGATGCAAAGTTTACACACACCACGAAGCAACGTTGATCTTCGCTCCATGCAGTCTGCACAGAGTTTACAAATCAACGAGGATAGTGATCGAGATAGTTTTAACTTTGATAGAGATCATTAATAAATAGTTAATAATCAACAACATGATGAAAAAATATAACAAGAATATTGTGAGTAGTTGAACAAAGAATAAAAAGAAATACATCAGTAATGTTTTTATAGTGATAATAAAAATAGTAATGGCATTGTTCATGTAAAACCTGAAAACGATGATGGTAATAATAGAATTGTGAAGAGTGCAAATGAGAAGAAAACGTGAAGTAATAATTAACAACACCAGTACGAATTACAATAAAATGAGTTTGCAAGGCTTCAGCAACATTAATAGTAGTACTAATACGAACCCGAAATAGCCCAAGGCCCATATGAAATGCATTACCCTTCATATTATAAATATGAATAATAATAGCAGTAGCAGTAGCAAGAGCAACAGCAACATGAATTATCCCTGTAATACCCATCCGGTTCAAGTGATGCCTAATACGATGAGATGTTGCTAAATTTGTAGTTTAATGCGTTGATCGATGTGTAATAGACCAATCGTTTACTTATTCGATGTGATGAGTATGATGAACGTAATGATCTGAAGCAGAAGCATACAACGTTTATTAACTGTGAAATGAATAAGGTAAATAACCGAACTAATGTCTAGGTGGATGTCACTACTATCGATGATAATAATAATAAAAACAAAACACTTGATGCAGATACTACAAATGTACAATAGAGTAAGTATATACCACTGTCTATGAAGTCCGATGCAATCCACAATCAAGAAACACAACCTGTCCCATTAAGCAAAAGAAGCAGCAGTTATAGAAAGAAGAATAACAACAATTACACAATTAAGTCAACAATACTTGATAATAATGATGTAATGGATGTAAACACATGTGAGCCAACATGTGAAGATGACAATAGTACTAGTTCAAGTAGTGATAATGACAACAAGAATGACTACCATTTACATCACTACTCCGATGACGCAGATGTGGATGATAGCAAATTGAACATTATGAAGAGCAGATAAAAATGTTTTAGCAATGATGAACACAGTAGTAGTGGTAATGATGATGAAAGTAGCACAAAAGATGAAAAACACACTTTACAAACAGTATTCTTGAACAATGATTAACAAACACATACATTATAGCAAAACAACAAATAAGAAAGAGAAGTAGAAGATGATAATGAGGCAAATTAGCTTTTACAAGCGTAAGAAAAGCAACTATAATTGCAACATAAAAAGTAGATCAACACAAGAAAATAGAAAGACAACCAAGATGATGCTGTAAACCAAAATAATGTGATAAATCAAAGTTAGTAAAGCTACAATATGAGTAATAAACACAGAGAGTTTGAGTAGGAAGATGGTGATAAAAGTGGTAGTGATGATGATGATGATGATGATGATCAGACGGTAGATAGTGTGATGTAGTTGTAGCACATTCGTCAATTCTTCTGACCTATTAACATTGCCGCATTACCGTACAATGATCGACCTCGCTTTTTACTGAACGTCAATGCAGTCTGTGAGGAAAAATGTGGCTGCCATGAGAGTGAAAAAAATTATCGCTATGGCTACTTTTCCCAATACAACAACAACAAAGATAGCAAGAGTAAATAAAATGATAGTTACAGTTATACACAACTTGAAGGAGAAAGTTATGATACATATAATGAACTGAACAAAGTAGAGTAGACAGGACTTTCTTCTACTTCCTTTACTTCTGTCTATCAGTGAATTGTAAATAAAGCCTAATCGTTTCTAGATTACTGGCAAGGTGGAAATGATCTGAATATCATTGGTGGGTATAGTCATAGTGCAAGTGTACTGCCAGCATTACGAATACAAGAGTAAGATCAAGATGAGTATAGTAAGTAATTATAAATGTAATAATTCTATAAAAAAGGTAATGCTACATTAAATATGATGGATAAAAAGCAATACATGCTACAAAATAAACAAATGGTAAAGAATCGTTCGTCACGTTCGTCAATGAACCATACCACACCCTCACAGAGTTATCACTCACACCACAATAAACATGCTAACTATGATATAAAAACTCATTACAAAAATGAAGCAGTAAACAAAACACGCACTCAAGAAAGTAAAAGCAGCAAGAGTAACAGCAATAATGTTTTGTAGACCTCTGCAAATCAAGCCCTATGTGCACACATGACACATTTCCCAAGTTATGGTACCAGTGATGTTGCAAATGAATTACATCACAACAACACTGAAAGGAAGAAAAGAAAAAATAGCCAATCGTTCTTGTATGACATAAGCCGCTCTCATAAAAGTACATGAAGTACACATGATAGCCATGCTACCGATAAGGTGTTGTTACACTCACCCATCACCGTACGAAACTTGCAGTTGTTATGAATTGCCACCACCACACGTCAATATTTGTTTTCATTCTTGTCCTTTGTTTATGTGAGTTTGCTCTTTGCGCAAGGCCTGCTCTGAATAATGTTAGACACATTACCACTTTCTTCATCATCGTCATCTTCTACTTCGTAATTTATGCATCCTACTTCAAATAATTACTTCTATAATAACAACAACAATAATAATAAATAGAGCATGTAAGGTGTAATGGACAACGTACCTATTGTAAATATAGATATCAGTAAGGGCAACAAGAGCAATCATGTTGCTAGTAATTTTATCATCTTCTTGTTCAAGTATTGTCAGAGTAATCGAGTTACTGTGATGGAGGCGGTGAGTTTTGGTGTGATTGGGTTTACGATACTGCTGCAATTCCTGACATGTGGTATTAGTGCGGTACATTTTACTCGAATGCCACACATTTTATTATGCGTGGGTGCGTGTATGGCCATTGCCAGTGCCTTACTCATCAAACAAAGTGCAGATCGAGAGCAAGGTACGTTTTTGATTACGGGTGCCGTGTTGCATGGCGGTGGGACTGGTTTTGGTTTGATTGGGTGTTTGATTTGTGCGATTACCTAGATGGGACTTGTGGCTGGGATGAGTGTACAACTTCAGATTATGTTACTGGCCTGGTTTGTTTCTAGTGCGGTAATTTATACTTTTGCTCCAATCATGTATCATTATAACTATTACAACTTTAATAATATTAATATGGATGATGTTAACAGCACCATGTAGAAATAGAATGTATTGCGGTTCCCACTGTACTTGGCCTGTACCTCCTTGTTGTTTGCCGTTGCCCTCATCTGTCTTGTGCGTAGCAAAGTGATTGAGCGAGGCGCAAACGCGTACAAGCATCACTTTCGAACTTAAAAATTAATCAACGCCGTTAAAGGTGTATCGGTTCGTTTTGTATTTCGTGGTATGGCGTGTGTACTATTGACTTCAATGATTGCACTCATGGCAAGTAGCTGCTAGGTGTTACTCAGCTGACCTTTAGATTTTATTGCATCTAATCCTGTTATAGCAAATACACAACTTTCTTCTTCTTCTACAGTAAATACAGTTTTTTCATCATTTCAAGTAGAAGAACATCAACCGATTGTCTTTGCTAAAGATGCAAATGGTCATTTGTTGTACTCTTCAGCCAGTAGTACATTATCTTCTTCTTCTTCTTCTTCGCATTACTCTACCTTAGATGTACAACTGCGGCACTCTGCCTCGTCGTGTCGGCTTATCAGTTTGCTCTTTCTCAGTGCACTACTCACTTGACCCTTTTGTCTTATTCCAGGTAAATGTTTTGCATTAACCGGTCAGTTTATCAAAGTAACGGTTATGGTACTGCTTACGGCAACATGCTGAACTATTTTCACATCACATGTTTGACCTATTACTCATATACAAAACACATAACCTTTTTTGCCTATGCTAGGCCAATCTGACAGTAATAGTTTGTTGTTGAGTAGTGATGCTAGTGAATCCAAAACAGCATCATCATCATCATCAGCATCAGTAGTATAGCTTTTGTCCATTACGCCATCACCACAAGCGCATATTTGACTTGTGGCAAGTGTTATTTGCACTGGTCTGTGTTGTACCCTACTCATTAGCGGTATTCTACAGAGCTTGATGCGTGTTGGGTTAACATACACCACATCATCAAACAATAAATTAAATTACAAGAAGAAGTGGTACAGCACATTACAAGGTAATGCCACAAGCTCTGTTCGAAGCAGTAGACATTCGCAACGTACACAGAGTTACAAAAATAGTAATAAATCAATCACTCAATCTCGTGTTAGCACCAATGCAAACAGTTATGCAAGTCAAATAGAACCGATTGATAGTTACACAACTCAGTTGCAAATTACAAAAGCCATTGATAGTGAAAAAAAAGAGAAAGATTTATTAATAGCATCTTCACGAGTAAAGAACAACCATCAGTTTGAACATTTGAACTAGCAACAGCAGTAGTAGTATTATGATAACAATAATAATAATTATGATCCATACGCTGAGCAGGTGTAATT
This sequence comes from Blastocrithidia nonstop, assembly GCA_028554745.1. Classification (NCBI taxonomy): domain Eukaryota; phylum Euglenozoa; class Kinetoplastea; order Trypanosomatida; family Trypanosomatidae; genus Blastocrithidia; species Blastocrithidia nonstop. Next base: position 183,446 of record JAQOTN010000013.1, on the reverse strand, counting down.
GTGTAATGACAGCTATGTGCTAGATGGTAAAGCGATTGAGGTCAACTCGATTGAGAGTATTCGTTCACAAATGCTTCGTGATTTACGTGATGGCCCTGCGTCTACAATAGCTCTCTCCGTGACACTGGTCATTGTGCTTTTGTTTACTTGTGGGGTGAATAATGCCGTGGCGGCACTCATCTTACGTGATGCCGCACACACACAAGTACACACACAATCTGAATTGCTACACCAACTACCACAACAAGGAAGTACGTCAACTACTAATACAAAGCATACCAGTGCTCTTCACTCAACGTTCTTCTCAGCCAACCCAACTGTACAAGGCTATGTACAGTTATTACTTATGATTGATCTGATTAGTTGGCTGGCAGTAGGGTGTGTACTGGGTGAGATGATATACATTTATCGAATCAAGCTGCGTAAACTTTACGCACAAATTGTTTCTTTCTTGTCTGTTGTCATAGATTATTTATTTTGTTGTTGTTTTGCAATTACCTAGCGAGAACAAGTAAATGAGTATGACGTGTAAAGTACAAGTAAACAAGTATAATTGTATAATTTATCAAATTTTTTTTGAAGGCAGAAATGTCAACCAATATCATATAGATATAAATTATATTTTACAGGAAAAAAAATCAATAGTAAAAATTATCACTGTGGTTATCAAAAAAAAAATATATGGTAAAAAACTATATTTTATTACCATAGTTACAATATATCGTTGTTTTATAATAAACAATTTTTTTGTTGTACGTTTACACTGATAAATTTTATTTAAAAATAAAAATGAAACGCTTGTAAAAAAACATTTTATAGGATGATGTAGATTATATATAGTAGTCCTGTATACAACATGATTAGTTTTGTACACGCATAATTATCATTTATATATATTGTATATACATATAAATATTTTTATTTAAATTTATTGTCATTACATACTAGTAATCGTTTCTGATTTTGAACTAATCAGGTAAGCTGCTTTCAAATTTCTTCGACAACATATTTATTTATTTTTTTAATTTTACTTACAGACAGTATGTAAAATCAACCGTTTGCATCGCTTCGTTCAACGCATGACACAGGGTAAGAAGTCAATGTACTTTAGTTTGACACCTATGAGGAATATCTTGATCAGTTTGTCACCCCACATGACTTGTTCTACCTGTAAAATCAAGATGATGCTCGCAAGCTGGTAGAGCTAGGTTACAAGGGTAGAGTGTTCTTGACTCGTGAGGAGTTTGATGCAGCACGGTAGGTGGCATTGCATGGACCACTACAACGCAAAGACAGTAGTCTGTAACTATGCTCTACCAATTACAACGTAGACGATAATGTGTTCTTGAAGGAATTGGCCAAACGCGAGGAACTCGTACGTGCGGGTAAATTGGCTACTATTATTTACCTACGTGACATGGTACGAGGACAGTAGGTGTCTGCGTATATTGACTATGGTGAGCGACTTCATAGTGAAAACTTCAACTTGTACTTTAGTAAAGAGAAGCGAATGCAACCGCAGCGAAACGACTTGAGCTACTACAACTGAAAGACCCATGTGCTTTTTTACAACAACAACAGCAGTAGCTCTAATTTTCAGGTTATTCCAGATTTAGACTCTGGTTAGTTACTGTTTCGGCATAAACGAGATCGTAAAGTCATCAATGTAGACCCGAAGGCCTCCTCACCGGGTGAAAACAGCAATCGTACAGTGCTGAATAACACAGACTACTTACAGGTGACTATCTTTGATCACGTAGTGCGACGCAAAAATTAAATAAATAACAGAAATTGTACATGTATACAAAATATAATTTCTTTCTTCTTTTCTTGTTGTTTTTGTTTGATATGTACATTATTTTATGTCTGTACGTTTAATCTTTGTATCAATTGAGATAATAAATTTATATTGCTTATAATATACTTGTAACAATTATGTCAACTTAGTTTGAATATGTTATGCGCAAAAAAGTCTCTTCTCCTCATTTAAATGAAGATGCTTTTCCTTTCTTTTATTTTTTTTTTGTGTTGCTAATTAAGGAAAACAAATAGCTTATAGTCAAACACACTTACAAACCTTAGACAGTCTAATATATCTCATTCGCACTTTCACTCACATAGGCTATAGCAAATAACACAAATACACAAGAAGAAAAAATACGCAAAAAGGAAAGTTAACATGTCTAGTATAACGGATAAAGCAAAGGAGAGCAAAGAGACGGCTACTACCACTACCAAAGATGAGGTAGTTGCCCCAATAGCATAACATCGAAATCACACAGTGTACTTTGGCAAAGTAGATGGAGAAGACCGTGGACCTAACCCAATGAACCCACCACGAACTCGCAACGACCCACTCTTCTGACTTCGCGATGATGCACGAACTAACTCACGGGTGCTGGACCACCTACGTAAAGAAAAGGCCTATTACGAATACCGTACACAGGACATTAAGCCATTGATGGAGTAAATCTACCAGTAGCACATCTCACACATCAAAGAAACCGATAAGTCGGCCTAGTACGAACATGGACCATTCTACTACTACACCCGTGAGGAGGCTGGTAAATCGTACAAAATTTACTGTAGACGACCGAAGATTAATCTACAAGTTCACTAACATCATCATCATCAAAGTATAAACGCTAATGCAAAACATACAGGTAAAGAAGAAGATCATCCTACAAAGTCGTCATCATCATAAAACGTTCAAGAGGAGATATTAATGGATGTGAATGCCATGGCATAGGGTAAACCGTTTTGCGATGTACACGAACTCGCTCCTGCCCCACCACACCATGACACGGTGGCCTACTCGGTAGACTGAAGCGGAAATGAAGTCTACACCATTGCGATGCAGGTCAACCCGCACCATTACACCGATGAGGTAAAAGGCACGAATGGCAGTATTGAGTGGGATAAGTAAGGACTCAGCTTCTTCTACATTACCAAAGATGATACCTTACGTGATAACAAAGTATGGCGACACATTATTGGTACCGCACAGAGTGAAGATGTTTGCTTGTACACGTAAAACGACCCACTGTTCAGCGTCTTTGTTAGCAAATCCATGGATGAGCTTACCTGCATGATCGGCTCCGTGTCAAGTGAAACGACGTAGGTCAGCTTATTAGATCTTCGCAAAGGTATTCACCATAACACACTTGAAGTGGTAAAACCTCGTGAGCAAGGTGTGCGCTATGATGTTAACATGCATGGACCAGATACATTGATCATACTAACCAATGACCATGGTGCGGTAAACAACAAGATTGTTCAAGTATCACGTCACTCCCTGCAGGATTGGAGTTATGAGTTGGTGTCACACCGATAAGATTTGTTGATTGAACAGGTGCTGGTGTGTAAATATTTTATGGTGTGTGAGACACGACGGGCAGGTCTTACACGTGTGTGGTTTATGACAACACCTCCGCCAACAGCTTCTATTGCACAATAACATCATGAAACCGAAACCGAAACTGAAAAAAACAGTGATACTACACCAGAGTTTGACGTACGTACATGGCAGGAGTTACAAATGCAATAACCGGTCTACACCATCTCTATTGCATCTTCGCAAATGTGTGTCTATGACACACGTCAGTTTCGCATCATCTACTCCTCCTTGGCTACCCCACAGACCTGAATCGACGTTAACGTCTTTGCCCCAACCGAGCAGCGAACTGTAATTAAAGTTCGTGAGGTTGGTGGTGGGTTTACTTCATCTGATTATGTGGTATAGCGACGCTTTGCTACTGCACCAGACAAAACGCGCATCCCCATTTCACTTGTCTACCATAAAGATCTCAATGTGACTGGGGCGTAGCCTCATCCGTGTATGTTGTACGGGTATGGCTCCTATGGCTTGTCCATGGACCCTGAGTTTGCTATCAAGTACATACCATATTTGTAGCGAGGCATGATTTATGCCATTGCCCATATTCGTGGTGGGGCAGAGAATGGCAGAGCCTGGTATGAAACTGGTGCCAAGTATCTCACAAAGCGAAACACCTTTTCCGATTTTATTGCCTGTGCGTAGTACCTAATTGAGAATAAGCTGACCTGTGCAAACATGTTGGCCTGTGAGGGACGAAGTGCCGGTGGTCTGTTAATGGGTGCGGTGCTCAATATGCGACCGGATTTGTTCAAAGTCGCCATTGCTGGAGTGCCCTTTGTGGATGTGATGACCACCATGTGTGATCCGTCTATTCCATTGACGACAGGGTAGTGGGAGGAGTGGGGTAACCCAAATGAGTACAAGTACTTTGATTACATGCTTAGTTACAGTCCGATAGACAATGTACGAGCGCAGGAGTACCCGGCGATTATGGTGCAGGCCGGTTTGCATGATCCACGTGTGGCGTACTGGTAGCCTGCGAAATGGGTAAGCAAGTTACGTGAGTTGAAGATTGACACGAATGAAGTGGTACTAAACATGGATCTGGAGAGTGGACACTTTTCGGCAAAGGATCGCTACAAGTATTGGCGTGAATCGGCAATTCAGCAGGCGTTTGTGTGCAAACATCTGAAACGCATGACTCGCTGCTTCTTGAAAAAGTAAAACCAGTAAATGTATTAACCAGTTATAAAATAATTTTTTATTTTTTTTTGGCTGAAGTAATAATCGTATTTGATTTACTTTGTTTGCAAAAAATAAAAAGAAGAAATAAATTTAAAAAGAAAGTATTCACTGATAAAATTACATGAAATGTATTCTAACAAGATTCTTTTGAATATTAGTATTATTACTAAGTTATTTTTTTCAGTGTATGTGTCAAATAAAAAAAACATTCAATAGATAATCAATATTTGATCAAGTGAAAAAATTACCATGTGCAAACACATTGTGCTTATCGTGACAAAATTAAGTGCTAACAAGTCTTATCTTTCTTAATTTATCGTTATTGATGGCAAATAGATTAGTGAAATTTATTTAATTAACATAAAAAAGTGAATATTAGAATTATATAATTAAGGAGTAATCTCTATATAATAAGATAGAAATTTTTTTAAATTAGATATACATTATGTTATTTATACTTATTTCATTTTACAAGTAAATCATTTTTTTAACTCTATATTTACTTGTTTATTATCTGCTCTTCAAGTTTTATTGTTTATTTACAATTCTGTTGTTTTTTTGTGAAGTTCGTTATTATTAAAAACATAGACAAAGTGACTAAAATGACAAGTGTTTTGACTAGTACAAATAACGGTGTTGTGATTATGCGGTAACGTAATTGATGTACCGCAACACACATGAATGAAACGTTTACTTTCCGTTTACATGCCACAGCCATGGATGTCCTGCATAACTTGCGTGATAGTAGTGAAGATATGCAAAATGCTAAAAATACTACCGAAGGTAATGCTGCTGCTTCTAACAACAAAACTAGTACACAATCACCTTTACAGCTGTTAGATTACTTGACTGAGTGTCTTTGTTATGTGAAAAATTTCAGTATAGAGCATGAATAGTAAACGCGTTAAAATAATAATGATGGTGTTGAAGACGATAATCAGAAGAAGACGGTACAAAACAATAAAGACACATTCTCAACAAATAAAATAAGAGCAAATAATTCAATAAATAGTGCAAATAAATATACAATAGCAAAATCTGATGTGTTGATGCATGTTGCTCAGGCAGTGTACGTACCATTGTAAGTTTAGATTAGTATGTTAGATGACGCCAATGCTTTACCACAATAAACAAAATAAAGTGGGTAACCCATAACAGAAATTGGAAATGATCAAGAGTACATGTTCAATACTGATGTAATGACTGACAAGTGAACTCCATTTCATTTGGCACTACTCACTCAGCACAGAGCCTTTGTAAAAGAGATGATATAGTTTCATACACGCTATGGGGTTTGACTGTTGCAACAAGTTTGTGCATTCAATAACAGTACCTACATAGATGAAAAGAAGTGCCAAAACGAAAGAAAATTCAATGCTGTGCGTAGTGAAGATCATAAACCTGTAAAGTGTTGTATAAGTTCGTTGTTTGCAGACACACCAGTATTACTGAAAGGTGAGAGTGGGAATGATAATTACAATTGACACAAAGTTCAATAGAGTAACAGTTAGCGAAATGACATAATGCACACAGAGATTGATAGAAATGAAGATATTATTGATGAAAATAACAACACTATTGTTACTTGTGAAATAAAAAATTGTCTTGATCTTACAGTGTAAGTAATTACTTGTGCAATGAAACCAATCATTGAGGTGCTAATTAAATAGTACAAACAAATTGATAAGCAAATAAAGCACAATGATAAAAATGAAGATAATAAACTACAGTCTTCTTTTTTACACTAAATTGTAGAATTTATGCAAATGTTTTTCGGACAGCACAACTATCACAATCAATTGACATGCATCATTGACAGTGATGTGTTGTGCAAATGAGTAATACAAGAAGACTGATTGCACAGTTTACAATGTTTACTCCATTTATTTCATGGTGCACTGAGTCCAGTACTTCATGGTATGGCCATTCCACAAAGTATTTGACATCACCTTTCACTCCTGCCACATCGCCCAAGTTCAGCGCTACGACGTCGAGCGAGTAACTTGAGCTTTTGTAGCAGCAGCAATAATAACAACAGTTTAAGTCAAAACAGCAGTATGGATCGCATTACACGGTCTTTTACACCAGTACGAAACGCATCTTTTTCTACAACACACTTAACAAGCACATCGTATAACAACAACAAGAATAATAACAATCATGTCAAAGATGTATAAAATGATGAAAAGAAAACTATTGCCAATTGTAAATCTTTGTAAGGTAAGCATGAAAATCATTCCCATCCAGACCATCATAAACTATTAGCTAAATAGAGTGTGTAATATAAACATAAAGAAGATAACCCACTACTCGTTCCATTGTAAATACAACACAGCGCATAGGCACACATCAACACATCTTTTAACGAGCATAACAAAATAAATGTCCATAATACAGCTATTTCTGGCAGTTTTGTTGATAGTACTAATAATAAATGCATGTGCTCGGATGTAGAGGCATTTTGGTGAGACTGCGGACCACAAGAAATACACAAATTACTTGTAACTGCAATCGTACTTGAGTGTAGAGCTCGTTCTATTGAACCAGTAGGACCAACCCATTTACACCGATTTAGTCGATTACTACATGATGTACATCGATTACTAGCTATACACATCAAGCTCATGTCATTGGTAGTTACCGAGCATTCTACAGATAAGTCACAGAATAATAATCTTATGATTAATGTTAATAATAATTCTAATCATGCACACGAGAAGAATAAAGCAAACAGTACTTCTCACTTGACAAGCACTCATGAGCAGCACCATTTTTTATCATCATTGCAACATACAAATGATGAAATTATTCCACACAATACGATCTGGTCAACTCATCTCTTGTTGTTATCATTATGGCTTTCCAAGTAGTGTACCGTGTAGAAAATGGTAGACTTGATTGGATATGAGAATGTATCCTTGGTGATGAGTCATCCAGGTAACGTGCCTGCAGCATTTATCTTGTTATTAGCGTTAGGATAGTACATCACATCGTTTATTACAAACTTATCTTCAAATTCATTTTTTTCGAATTCTCGTACCAATGAATATTGTGTGATAAACCATAAAAGAATAAATTTTGCAGAAGAGTTACAACACATACGATGTAAAATAAATGTCCTACTCTCATAAGGGCACCAGCGAGGACCATCACTACGTCAGTTTATCACCACTGGACTACTCAATCAATCCGACCGTTTTCGTGAACTTTGACTATAAATATTTGCTAACAACAATGATGATGATGACTACAACAATAATAATAATTATGACAAATGTGTTAAAAAATTTAAGACGCGTGTGTAAATGTTACACTATGCGGTAGTAGAACGATTGCTAAAGTCACTTGAAAAGATGTCAAGCACTCGACATGATCATTCCTCTACATAATAAAACAACGATCATGAAAGTAATGAAACAAATAATGAAGTTAAAGTACACAAAGCGAGTCATACATAAAGCGAAATTTACACTCATGAAGGTAAAGCTGCGATATTTGATTATTTGAAGATGTGACACAAGTATTTTGTATCGCTGTAGTAATACGCATCAAAACACAATGTGTACAATAATGACAGTAACAAATACACAAAAGTTAATGAGTAGAAGTACAATTAAAAACTACTGCAATAAATGAAAGAACACAAACAGCATTACAGTCAACAATAACAACAACTACAACAACAACAACAACAATTACATTCTCATTTTATCGAACAAAATGCAAAAATAAGTACGAATAACAACACGCTTGAATCTATTCCTGTGAATGAAAAGAGCAGCCATGAAAATAATAGCGTAAATCAATAAGCACAGTGTAATAATGATAATACAGTGTGTACTAAACAATAAATGGAAGTCAATGATGCTGACAATAATGATCTAGATGATTTACTTGATGAAAGTGAAGAACAAGTAGCACATCGTGAGGTATGTGAGTCGCTCCATATCATAAATTCACGTTTCTTACCACGACTGAAATACGGTAAAAGTATTTTGCCCACATTGGTAGTTTGTTTTGAGACACACCATGCTAAACATGATCGTGTGCTCAGTAATGTGTCATTTAGGGCCACAAACACCAATACAAACACATCAAAGGAAGAAGATGCAAAAGTGTGTAAAAAGTAGAATTAGCAGTCGTAATAGCAACATATCAATAATAAGGATGATGATGTTCATCATCATAGTAACAATAACATACCTAACAAATCTGAAAAAGAATTAGAGGATCGTTTTGTGTATGCACAGACATAATTTGCCCAATTTGCCTCGCACTGCTCAAATGAAGTCAAGCTAAAATTTTACGGACTGTACAAGCAGGCAATAGACGGGGATGTAAACAAGAGTGCACCATGACGATTTGATTTGGTTGGTCGAGCAAAGTGAGACGCATGAAATGCACTTCGTGGAATGAGTAAAGAAGAGGCTAAACGATAGTACATAACGGCATATGATACTTTGCGCATGAGCAACATAACAAATTAAAAAGATTAAATAATGTAGTAAACAAGGTATAATAAATTATTACTAATTATTGGAAAAAAGAACATTATCATACAAGCTGTAAAATATTTCTTGACAAATTATTAAATCTTTTCTAGATTACATTCCGTTTTATTGACTTTAAAGCTGTAAATAGATTATTTTTTTCTGTTTCAGTCCGTAGTCATATTGAGTATGTATAACTGTAACTAACTTTTTTTATTGTGTGTAGAGGAATAATTATTACATAAAAGTAATGCATGTTCAACGTAATATGCAATAAAATTACTCCAGGTAAGTTTGATGTTGACAATTATTTTTTTCTTTGATCATTAGATATTTTTAGTTTGATGTAAAATATGAGATTTGTGATTATGCTTTGAATGAAAGTAAAAATGCAATCATAAGATTTGACGATCATAGATAAATTTCTATATTTATGAAGTAATTATATCCTTATATCGTTTTTAAATTATTATTTTAAAATCAAACTTAATTATTTGCTGTGTTAATATAAAATATCTATATTTTTATCTGTAGCTCAGCTTTTCTTTCTTTGCAAACAAAATATTTTATTAATTCAAATAATATTATCGTATTGCGATAAAACTTTTTCTACAAACAAATTGATAAAAATAAAATATTGTAAGATAGAAACAGTAAACGAATCAAACTTTTGAATTGATTTGCGAGATACAAAGGTGGTCAACACAAAAAAAAAATGCAAGAAAAGTTTTAGATTATGTTACCCTTGCCGCAACATTGAACCTCACATTCTGCATTACTTCACTTGCAAGACAAACTGAAAGAGAAACTAAACAAAATGAACGATGACAGCAGCATTGACCAGAGTCAGGTTTTATCACTAGATTAGAAAATTTAATTTACAAAATGTGAAAAGTAAAGTGGAAGTCGCTCTTTTGATACAAAACAGAAAACACCACTCCTATCTTATTTATAAGTGCTAGAGTATTTACCAAAATTTATTTCTACTATTTGCCATGCACGTGATATATAATATTTGTAACAACACCATGTACTTCTGTCAAAGCAGATTAGTCTGTTGTAGTGGTTAACAAGTCGTTTGTTGGTACAACCTAAGTAGCAATCTAATAGTCCAGAAATTACCATAACTTATACTACAAATAGTAACATGAAATAGAAGTAGAACCAAAAGACCAATGCAAGTCTTGATATTAATAATAATAATTCCGCAAAAGCTTCATCTACTGTAAAAGATGCCTTTCTTGCGAAAGATGTTTATGATAAACATCATTTGCTGAAATAATAGTCTTCACCCATGTCTGTACAGGCAATTCTACAGCAATACCCGTACAGTGAGCGTTGCTGAAAGGAGCTAAGTACAACCGATTACGTGGTACGGTGTCTGTAGTGTGGAACCGATGGTACGTGTGTGATGTGTATTGACTGCTTCACCCACTCCCCGTGTATGCATCACCGACATGAGATTATGCTCAGTGGCGGTTCCGCACGGTGTGACTGCGGTGATGAGCATGCGTGGAAAGTGGAATCTTTCTGCTCACGTCATCGTAGACGAAGTTTTGAATCTGTAAGTACTGAAAAAGATTTTGTAAACAATGCAAATTATGATGAAGAAGTGTCATAACGTACAAATAATTTAAATTATAACTTGAGTAAGATATGCCATAGTGTAGAATTTAACACACTGGATGCATAAAATGTAAGTGTGCAGTAAAGTATTGTACTTGAGATGAACTAACACGAACGAGGTTATGTGATTACGTTATTACGGTGTTCCATTCAGATGATAACATTACTGCTGCAACAAGCAATGTAGGCAAATAATATTAATAAACGAAACACAAAGCAACGACGTGCTTGATTTGCAAAACTTAACAAGGCAGCATTAAGTGCAAAGATAAATGAATAATAAAATAAATCATCGTCATCGTTGTTATCATCACCATCGATATTATCATTGTAAACAAAGTAGGCTTCACTTTCTCCATATACGGAATAATTAACTATACGAAGAAGTATTTAATAATTTGATGATGTAAACGATGACAATGACAATGATGACGTATTTCACACAAGTCATGTGTAAAATCAATCTACAGGTGTACCACCACAACAAATGACAATCACGAATTGTCAATAATTATGAAATGAATGACTAAATAAGGTGTTAGGTGAACTGGCCAAGGCACTGAAGTAATTGAGTACCACGGGTCAATGTGCACGAACACTGCTGGCAATGCTGTGACGTGAGGAGGCACCGTTGCACAATACATAATTACACTAAATGAGTGTAGGTGATGATGAAAACATGTGTAGCAACAGCAATAAAAATATTAATCAAGAAGATAAAAATGCAAGTAGTAAGTCTCATATGGACACTCAATATCGTGCTGCATAATTACAGTAATCCTGCTGCTCTTCTTCTAACCCAAAAAGTTAATGTGCAATCTAACAATGAAAATAAGAGGGCAATATATAATAACATTATAATTAGTAATAATTGCAAAGGCAAGAAAGTGAAGAGTTGTGCTCAAGTAATATGTCTCGAATGTCATGTCTTGAGGTGTTGATTCGTTTTGACATTTATGGTGCGCGAAGTGCAAAGTTAGAGCTGGTGAAAACGTTAATGGATAGTTATGCTAACTGTATGCACTTGCCGATTGTACGTATCACACTTGCTGGACTGTTACTGAAGTATAGCGAATGACTTAACTTCCACACATTAAAGGACTTGGCCGCACAAAGCGAAGATGATGTATAAAATAATGATAATAACGATGATGATGATGATGACGGAGAGTAAGGTGTTTTGTAGGATGACGTGGAGGATGAGGTTTGATTGGAGATCGATGATGATGACAGTTTAGGTTTAGATCAGTAATAACTATAATAAATGTTTCAACAACGTGGATAAGTTGATGAAAATTAAGATATACGATGAATAGTTAACGATGATGATGATAATTCACAAATATCTGATAACAATCAAGATCAAAATCACTATATCATACGATTGTTTTAAGCAGTAGATCCTTCTGAGATTGAAGGATTACCCATCCCACGGTTTGAATAGAATGTGGATGTAAATGATGCCACATCTCATGAAAGGTAAACACACGCACCAGACACTGTTGAAGAAACTAATTAAGAAGATCATCATACTTCATCCATACGAGACAATAACAGTACTAATAGCAATGATGATGATGATGATTATACAAATTGTGTAAGTATATAAGAACAAGATAACAGAACAGTTAGAAAGATTTTGCAATAGATGTTAAACGAAACGAATAATAACCGTAATAAACGAGGTAATGCCAAATGAAAATATCAAGTAAATAACTCAGATATTCAAAAAACAAGTATTGTTAAAGCATTATCCTGTGTAGTTGGGTAGATGTATAAAAAATAAAGGCAAATTGCGCAGTGTATACGAAAGCTATTTCCTTCACGATAGCAACAACAATGACCTAGGTTCGAAAAATCTGGTAGTCTTATTTTGAGTAAACTTGCCTTTCAAGTTTTCTTCTCAAAAGATGTTGACATTGAGTTAGTCTCCCATCCGTCGACCATGTTTGCCCATTGCACCGACACCAGTATTCACCGTCAGCTGGCTGGTGTGCTTTTTGTACTTGGCAACTATTCTGCCAATGCATCATAGAAAACATCACACTCCAAAACACCATTTTCGTTCTGACAGTAGCGATAAGATCAACTAGCACAGTACATTACAACGCTACTACAAGTAAATAAGTTAGTCTCTGAAAGTGATTTGATGGATGTTTTACGTTTGAAAGTTGTATTAGATACGATGAACGCACATGAAAAAGTCACGAAAGAAATGATTTGTTATGAGCTATACACAGATGATCAAGATTCAAGTAAGTTAGAGTTACAATGACGCAAAGCGCTACATAAGTCATTAGCAAAGCTGCACTCTGCTTATCATGAGGTTAATAATTATTTATCTCTTTATGCAATAGACATGGATGCATATCATATAAACCACAATCACTGATACTCTTCCTAGGATGTGTCATGAAAGTCCTTGATGAAACTCACCTGACCTCAGCAAACGGTGTTGCTCAATTGCTGAAGTAGATGATAAAACTTCATTAATTATACTCCGATCAGCTCATTAGTGTCTGTGCTTTCACGAACTGCCTTCCGTGCCTTTTTGCTTGTTCAGCTCATCTTTACAATAAACGCGTACATCTACAGGGCTAATCACCCATATCATTAACATGAAAAATCAATGGGGTATGTAGATGACATATACGTTGACACTGCTGCTCCACTACTGGTGAGGTCATTCAGTTCTTCATTGAATGGTTCATTCATGTTAATGCAATATCGAATTAGTGAACTACTTCGTCGTATGGCTTTGCCTCATACAAATTGTTAACAACAATAAGAATAGCAATAGTAGTAGAAGTAGAAGTAATAGTTATTATAAGATTAGTAGAACTAACACTATCACCAATGATAGTCAAAAGCACAAAAAGCTGAAATGTACAAATGCTTTGTTGATTATGTGGGCAAAGATACAATGAAGGCACTCAAAGCCAATACGCATTTTAACTACTTACCTGTTGTGAGTGTTACACCTATCGATAAGAGATACACGGAGCGGCGTCAGATATTTTAGTTTCTGAAGAACGTCTGTGCTCTTTCTACTCACAGCAACATCACAAGCAATTTTAGTGATGATAATAATGACAAAAACATTTTCAAGGACTAACATATATTGCACAAATATAATCAAGTATCAAATAACACCATAAATACAAATAGTGATAGTTGCAACTATAAGAACAATAGAAAAAGATAAACCTGTGCATCAAATACAACAAAGTCAACATAATGTAAATGCTAAGACTAAAAGACATTGTAATAATAATAATAATCATCATCAGTAGTAGTAGTAAATACAGAGATGACAAATTACACAATGCCAAATGAGGCACTGTTAGTTGATTTGTCAACAATGACGCAATATTAACCTAGAAATTGCAAAAAATACAGTAAAAAAAAGAGTTATAGTGATAATAAAAGTAGAAAAATGAACCAAAGTAATAGAACTAAGCTGCATGATACAAAACATTCTTCTTCTTCTTTAATCGGAAGGCAAGATAAGCTAGTAAATTTTTCTCAGGCTCAACTATCCTACACATCTAACTTATTACAGTAAATTTTTTACTTTCTCAATGTACAGTTGCACCTACAACGTACATAGTGTATCTCAAAAGTCGATGAGTTTGAAGAACTTAACACACTACAGCGATTTAAAATTAATAAGGATTTACATATAAAAATACTTGATTTCTAATCACCTGCCGTTTTTACTCGACGATTCATTTGTAACTAGACACGGCAAAAACAACACACACATTCAAATAACAAGCATTAAGTCATTAACAATAATAACAATAACGTTAACAATGCTTGTACATTACGAATTGTGCAATACAACTTGACACAGAAGGGACATGCCACGACATTTTCTAACTATCAGTCCCACATGTTTAAATTAGTCCTGCAAGCATGACTAGGTGTGTGCGGCAACACATTCACGTTCGCTAAAGACAAGTGTAAAGCACCTGTAAATACGTCAACGAATAAACATATGGATAATGAAGAGAATAGTAAAAAACATGAAGATAAATCTGAGATGTCATTAACTCAAGCTGAGATATAATATAACATACGTCAGCGATTACGTTATTCCACTTCATCTGTCTTACGCTTTTGTCATTTACATCACAAACTATAAGAACGATAAACATAATAATAATAATAATAATTATTGTAGTAGTAATAATAATAATCACACTAGTCAGAGCGATTCAAAAAGATCAATAGTAGGTCTAACAATGACATAGATGCGTTGTGTATCAATGATCAAGAACGGCCTCTTTACACAGTTTTGTGTACATTTTTGTACAATTACTTTAACACAGCAGAAAAAAGTTAAGATGCAACGTGTAATAATCATGCTAGTAACTAAATTAACATCATGCATAATAATGATAATAATGATTATGAAGATTATATGGAACGTAAAAATATAATATAACTTGTAAAAGCAATTGAAGGCTGATTAGACATGCTTGTCATGCCCTTTGTACTTTCTTGTCAGGTGCAAAACGCGCTATGACGTCGTAACGAGTTTCGTGTGTTGTAGGTTTGCACGAATTATATTCGACAACGCCCCTTTATACCAATCGGGTCCGATGTATTTATTTTACAAATTTTAGCCATGTGCTACCCTGCCCCTTGTGAGTTCACATTGCGTATTTTATAACGCTTTACTTTTGAAATATAATTTGAGAAGAAGTATGTTATTTGTGTGAATAATGAAGACAATAATAATGTTGATGACAAAAATAGTGATAACCTAACCTCAGAAGAAGAGAAGAAGAAGCAAAAAGAGCAGTAAAAAGACCAGTGAGTTAAGACCTATGTAACGGGTTACAGCTACTTTTTACGATTGATTCTCACCATAGTACTCAACAGCTCATTGGCAAACACAGGCACTCATCTTAATATGGCTAATTTGGCGGCCTACATGGCCTCTTTACTCGCCATTCGTCGATAATCCTTTTCAACGTTAACGACATACCTGATCGATGAAACACATCATGAGTGGGTGCGTGAGGAGATGTAGTAAAAATACATTTCATAAACAAAAAGGACAAGCAGTAAAAACACTCCTATTAACATTAACAACAATCATAGCAGTGTTTTTGATGCAAATGGTAAAGTAATGCAAGTAGACGAACGGGTAGAGAAAGTGTTAAATGAGTTGACTGTTAAGCAACCGCACAAAAATGGCACCTTGTTTGAACTCAAGAATGCCAAACTGTGGCATTCTTTTGTAAGCTTGTATGAGGTATCATACATTGATAACGATCTATAAGTGTTATATGAAAATTACTGTCACCTGCTGCGATCAGAGCAGCTTCGAACGAAAACGCAATAACGTTCAAGCAAAGCACAAAACACATCTCCATCATCTACACACATTAAAATACCACCGACTCGCTTTCCAACACGACGTACTTGTTGTTTAGATTCCTCGTCACAGTATGTGTAGTTGGTTCCACATGTTCGATTGCTACTTCACACCGATGCCGTGTTGCTACCGGCCATGTACATTATTGTCAGCTTTGCCCAACAAATAGACAAGAACTTATTTGCTAGCTTTACAGACTAAAGGCCAGATGGTACGCAGATAAAGCGTAAAATTTATAACAATAAGGATGTTACTAATACTTTTACTAGTAGAGGTAACAACAACAAGAATAATACAGATGTAACTGGTGATGAGAACACAAAACAATAAATTAAGAATGAAGATAACGAAGTTACATAACAGATAAACTTATTTACGCATCATGTGAGATATTTCTCTAATTCGCTACTACACCCCATCACGGCACTCTATTTGTGTGTAAAAGATAGTGTAGAAATAAGCTACGGACTGCTTTTACAGTAACAGTAGAAAGATAATGATGTCTAGTAGTTATAGTAGTGATAGTCTCAGAGCAAGACATGAATGAAAAAAGCGAAACAACGAAATAACAAAGATGAAATGTTGTCGTATGCGTAATATGAGTCTTTGCTTTTGCATGAAAAAGACGCTATTGATACATCTTCAACAAATTTATTCTACAGTAGTGTTTCCAATAGTGAAAACGCTCATGTTAGTTCGGATGACATCAACAACAACAATAATAACACTAGCAATAGAATCAGTTGTACATAAAAAATCAATCAATACATGTGACAAAACGTAGATTAGTTCTTGCAAAGTAACTTTGTCTACGACTACTCTTTTACAAAAGAAGAAGTACTTAAATATTTACCGCTAAAACAACTAACAACTTCTCGATCATTGCCCGATATGCTTTGCACAAAAATAGCTCACGTACAACACACCACGTCATCACAAAATGCCGTACATAGCGGTAAGGCAAAGTAGGAACATGTGTAAATTATACATTTGTAGTAATAATAAATGTAGTAGAAGTAGAGGAAGAAATTGAAGAAAGAATAACGTCAAGACAGTTCAAACATGCATGAAGTGAATTAGTCCACTATTGCCGATGCACTCCGTGTAACGCTGCGTTACTTCAAATAGAACCCCAAAGAAGATCATTTTAGTCTAATAGAAATGATTGATTTCATTTTACGTATTTGTGGCTTTACTAAAAGGCCCAGTCAGCATAACAATAAGCTAGCCATCAGTGGAAGCAATATGTAAAGCATAACAAGTGCACAGTAGAGTATGGCAACTATTTAGGATGTAAATGAAAATGTAGTAGTAAGTGCACAAGATCGACTCTGACAACGACAGCGTCAGATATTGTAGCGGCAACAGAAACGCGATCGTAAACTAGCAGCTCAGTTATTGGCAAAATCAAATGCAAAATAAACCACAATTACAACTACTATAATTACAAACAATAATACTATGGCTGAAATCACAGGAAGTGAAACCCAAAAAGGAAATGATATAAATGCTGATACGAACATAACATTGTAGAATGAAATAGACAAGAGGGAATCTAAATTAATGTTCTCACCGTTGCTACGCACTTTGCTACAAACCATTTCGTAATATGTCTGCTGCGTTTGCGGAGTAGATGACAGTAAACCGTTATACTTGTTAACGTACGTCTCCTCATCGGGTGCACTGCCGCACCTACACCACCCTCGCATTGGTAATTTAAATAATGTGTCCATGATGAATAAATCTGGAAACTTATAAAGGTTCTATGTACCTATTGGAGCTCATGTGTATAGCTGCTCTCACTGCGCTCATGCCTAATGTGCGGACAAGTTGCAATCACGAATGCAACTACAATATTATAGCGCCAATAACAGAGGATTTGCACCACGTGAGTTTTTTTGCCCCTTGTGTTTAATGACCTGTAATGCGTTATGCCCTTTACCCAAAGCTAACCTAGACACGTTAACCTTGTTGCAGAAATAATTGTGAAAATGATCTGAAAGTTTATAAGATGTCTTTAACAAATTTACAGAATAATTAAGTTGCATCCATCATTTGAAAGACTGGTACAACACACTTAAAACAAATGCAGCGTCATCTTTGGACCATGAAAGTTAGCAACGCATTATTTATTATTAACAATTTGTAAGAACAGTTTATGCAACAGGGTGCTTTCGCTGCAAGTAAAACACTTCTACACGATAAAAAATAAACACAGTAAAAGAAATGGTTACATGGCCATTGTACAAACTACTTCTTTCGTAGTTGACTAACATTAAGAATTAAACAATGAAGGGAGTAGTATCGTACACAAATTTGTTAACTTGACGCATATACATAGCTTGTGATTAATTGAACGTTGATAGTGAATCTGATGTACTCACATTACTACGTCATTTACCGAGGAAACCGTAAGAAATATTTGATATAATTTTAAATTATATTAATACAATTGTAGATCAGCTTTACACGTTGACAGAGTTGGCCAATGTCGGGGTAGCCATTAGCTCTAAACAACTACTCACAATATTTGCACTCGTGTTTTCTGCACATTGAGTGACTGAAGGTAATCCATTTCCTATTTAAAAATTATGCGATTTTTTTATTAAGCTCAATAAGAAGAAACTATACTTGTCTTCTTTAATATATCTAATTTTTAAAGATTATGAGGGTGCCTCCCGTAGTATTGAAAAAAACATGCTTTCAGTCCTGTACACTTCTATTGACTATGGCAACTCTGACCTGGAATATACAATAAAACATTAGAGTAGTCCAAGCACTGAAAGCAAAGCTGATGATGATGATGATGATGATGATACGTGTACAACTACAACTACAGAAGCAACAACAACTTCAGATTTAAATCATCTTCAAGGTAATGATACAGTTAATTCTGAGCATGTTGAGTATTTTATACCGTAATTGTTAATGGAGAAGAACACTTTTATAAGCTTACTTTCACAGTGTCTGATAAAATATCGCTTAGATTACATAGACAATGTTCACAATTATAAAGATAACTAATATAATAAAATTGTTGATGAGAGTAGTGATGTTAATAAGAGCAATACTATTATTGATGATGAAGAGCATATACTTTTCCCAATATGAAGTGAGTTGGTGTGCTTGACCATTCTCAAGCTTATTTTTGTGGATAGCACAAAAGCGCATCTGGTGTTAAGCACATCTCCATCTTTCTCCTATTCTTCTCAAACAGCCGGCTTTACTACTACTACTTGTAATAATAATAATAATAGGGTGAATGAGTTAAATATGGCATAGTAGGTGTACATTAGTGCACTTTTGCCAGCAAACACAAACTCGTTTGAATTGCGATTGCAAAGCATGATGCACATGATTGAATTTTTATGTGATGATGCAAACGATAATATAAACAAAGATGATACTAAAAATTAAGACAAATGTACTGTTTATAGCGGTGGTGGCAGCGATGATAATAACATTGTTATTGAGGGTAAAAAATAAGATTTAGTCTAGCCTGGAAAAGAGTTTCAAAAGTATTCTACAAATAGCACAATGTTAAAGTTATTCAACAAAATTCAGCTATATATGAAATAGTGTGACAAAGATAAATCCGTTTCCAACGTAGCAGCTACGGCTAGTAGTACTACACAAGGCAATGATGTAAAATGTAAATTACCATCATTCATTCGCCATTAACATTTACACTATTTTCAGCCATGACCACTCAACGTATCACATTCGTCAACGACAAATAATACCTTGGCAATAAACTTTGGTAAACGTTCAGCACTGAGCGGACGTGCTAATCAAACTTACACTGAGCAGTAGTCTTTACGTGTTATAACGGATGTGTTACACCATCCGTACATGTACTCATCTATGCAAATAGCAATCGCCTAAAAAGAAAACAAGTGTTGTGAGTGTCAAGAAAAAAGTAAAGAACTTTTGTGATGCTGTTTGTGTGGGTTAGCGGTGTGTGTAAAGTGTGTATAACAGCCCATGAAATAAGTTACTTAGGCAAATTGTCACTTAATTCATTGCTGTCATGGTGTTGGGTTGTTTATGAATGTAAGCAGCCATGAGTACTGCATCTATGACGCGTTCAAGAATAAAAAATTTGTAATGGACGGCTCCTATGTGGATGATCATGAGTAGTTTCGACGCTACAGACGCAGTTATTCATGTCTGCACCTAAATTTGCCTCGAGCTCAGAGAGTGTTGAAACTGTGAATGACAAACAACTGGGCCGTAGATTCCACCGTAGCGAAATTATACATGCCCACAGAACAAACCCCTTAGGTGTAAAGAATTTGATAATAAATATAATAAAAGTTAAAAAAAAAAAATAACAATCTAAAACAGCAAAAAAGGTAATTAAGTAATTATTTTGTAATCAAAAGTTAAATATATATAATAAATTATAATTTTTTTCATTTAATTGTTTTGATGTTTATTTAATGCCTAAAAATACACATATATGTCGTAGTACTTTTACTACTAGTAACAAATTTCATCATTGTTAGCAATAGTCATACATCCCTTATTACTATTACAAAAATCGACATTACATTTGAACATATATTTCAAAGTGTATGAAAAAGCAACTTTTACAATAATATTTTATTTTAATATTTTTGCTTTTGAGTTTTTTGTAGCATGGTAACGACTGACATTAAAGTAAAAATTGTTGTGTATGTTCAAATAATTCACATTCTCCGACAAACTTGATGCAAACATTTGTTTTTGATGCAATATATATGCTTTTTTTCTCCACTATTATAATAATATCTTATTCACATTGATTATTTTGATTGCTAAAAACTATTATTTTATTTTTTGCTTAAAAGAATTTGTTATAATATTGTTAATTTAATTGTAATATATCTCTTCTATTCTTCTTTAAAGTAAAAGGTACAATAACAGTATAAATATTACTTCATCGAAACAAATTTATTACTTAATATGCCACTTGACGACGCCTCTGACTTACACTTTAGCTTTGAGGATATTTTACCACCTTAACAGCCTCATGTACCCAAAAAGCAGTAAATCTGTGCAGACTACCAACGGGGCAAGTGTACCAAAGGCAATGCCTGTCCACAACGACACATCATCTCCTCCTTCCGTACAGTACAGCCGAAAGTATGCAAACACTGATTACGTGGTGCCTGCGTGAATGGCGAGAATTGTTTGTACTTGCACTCGTATGAGACTCGATTTGTGCCTGTGTGTGCGTTTTTTGAACGGTTAGGCGAATGTGCTAATCCATAATGCCCATTTACGCATGACTCACCACTAGAGCGTCAGCCGTAGTGTGCGGCGTACAAGCGTGGATTTTGTCCCTTAGGGCCTCAATGTAAACTTCGTCATACATGCATTAAAAGGGCTTGTCCGTTTTATTTAGCCGGGTTTTGTCCTTTAGGCCCACGCTGCCCATGAGGCCATCCAGTTCAGTAATTGTACGATCGCATGTCCGTCTCTCATCGAATCTTGAGTGAGATGTTAATTACACGTGCACATGACCCAACGTTTAACCGACGAGCCACGTGCTTTAGGCCATCGTGTTTAGATCCTGGTCACTTGGCCTCTCACTGTCCTGGTCCACAGTTTAGCAGAGTTCGAAAGGCACTTAGTGAAGTGCAAGAACCGAGTGAGTTGGCAAACACCATGACAATGAATTAGGATGAGATGCATGGCACTCGACGGTGCTACCTGTGTGGTGAAGAAGGTCATACGATGCGTAACTGTCCACGAAATAATCGATCACGAACGAATAAAAATTACGAATACAAGCGATATCGTCAATAGAATCGTTATAATGTTAATAACAGTGACGAGAATCTTCGTCCATTCTACACTCCAGCATATAGTGCAGGTAACAATCAAACACAAGTACAGCAGCAACAGCAGCAGCAGTAACTGTAAAGATAACAGTTTTGATAGAATTTGTAAAAATATTATATATTAAACATTTACTTAATTTAATTTAAATAGTGAACAAATACAAATGAATAAATATCATTACAATTATAATGATGGTGCTAACTTACTTTGATAAAAATTAGTTTGATTAGATTTGTTAATATTAAAATTAGCCATTAGTGTTTCTTATTTTTTTTACGTATGTTTTTAACTTTAGTTTTCATAAAAAGTATATTTTTTACAAATATATAAAAATTATTGATTTATATATATTTTGATAGAATGCGAGCAAGTCGTGCATCACTTCTTCGTGCCTTGCGCACATTTATGACAATCCAACCTGTGCTGCCCAGTGTAAATAAAGTCCTTGCACGGACAAACAAATAAGAAGGTTAATAATAAGAATATCTTTGTTATGTTAATAACTATGATAGTTATCATTAAAAATTGCAGTAACGAAAAGAACAACAACATGAGCAAGAAGCGCATGACTTGACAAGTTAGCCTCAGCAGATAACTTTACTTGATCCTCATAAATGCAATTATAACAAACAATAACATACAGCTGAAATGAACAGTCAACTATTTCATAACGAGAAGATTGAATCAAACTCAGCAAAATGTCGTGCAAATGCGTTACGTGCGATTAGACATCGCAGAAAGAATAATACATCATTACAGCGTTAGCATATTTCTTCGTCTACTTTTACTATCAGTAGAAATAAAAGCGATTTGATGAATGAAAATAATAATCAGGCAAATAATGTGAGAACTATTTGCTAAAAGCAAGCTTTACATGATGCGTTAGATGCCGCGGTGTCATTTGGCAAATCGGCCATTTTGATTCACACAGCCCATAAACACAGTAATAATAGTAATAGTAATAATAATTTGTCAAGTAAGCTTTCACCAACATCAAATAATAAACGATAAGATTTACCTCGAGTTACATTATAATAACAATAACAAGAAAACTTGCACGCTGGTCAGTTGCTACAATGTACGTAGGATGAATGAAACAATGCAGATAAAGAACAAAAATTTAAATGAGTCTGAGCCACACCTCAAGGTCGGTATGCATTACGCTGGTTTGCATCAAGACAACAAAACAATAACAACAACAACATGACATTAAACAGTAATAATAATGAAGTAATAAACAAGTTCAATAAAGTGCAAAACACATAAAATAACAATAACAATAAAAGTTAACAGCAATAGTCTGCACAAGCCATATACGCAAACAATAAAGAAAATGGAAATGCTGATGCTACATCAGCTCCATTTATTTTTACACTACCACTATCACGTCGTCGCTATCAATTGTACCATAATAATAGTAACAACAACAAAAGAATGAATAATTATAATAATATGAATGAACGTTTAGCACGATAACATTTACACACTCATAGGTACAATAATAATACTAATAATGACAGCAATTTATTCAATGTATACAATAATACCATCACTAAACACGATAATGTGCAGGCTGCTGACATAAATAATCTTATCAATCACAGTGATGAGACCTAAATTCGTCTTCACACATAACAGTTAACACACAAAGTACACTCTGCAATAACAAAACGACAAACCCATCAGTGACGGCAACACGTTCAAGACATGTTGGGTCTACATGGGTCATTAGTGTACCGGAGTGATGTAAAGACACTTCAATAGCCCTATGACTAGCTATAAAATGTGAAACTACATCAATAGTAAGTTTAGTCAACACCACAACAAGGATAAATGAACAACAAGACCAAGAAGAAAAAGTAATAATAACAATACAGATAGACATTGTCTGCGCATAAGACAAAACTATCATTAGCCCAACAGCGCCTCTCTAATCGTCATTTTGCACGATTGTGTAATGATTTACACATTTGCCGTAGTCCTCGTAAGGTCTATGTGATGCAACGGCTACTGCCCATCTTACATGAACATGAGGCAAAGGAATCTACACTGAGTTTGAAGTAGGTATCTCGTCTGGCGCATCAGTTTTCACAGCAGTACAACAAATAAATACAAAAACTACGAAGAAATAATATCAATAATAAGAAAATGGTAAATTCTGAAAAAGATGAAAAAAATGATAAAGAAGCAAAATTTTTTACACGAATATTATAGCAAACTGCCAATGATTAGTCAGCAAAGGACAAGTAGAAGAACGCAAGTGCAAAGCAAAGTGATATTAATGAAAAGAACAGCAACGTTGACAAGAACATCACACAAAACAGTAATTGTAACAACACAAACATTATAGATGCAGTTCAAGAGTTTAATGAAGAATTGATTGAAAGTGAAGTAAACAACATTTATGACAAGTTGCACACATTTCAGCGCCATGTGCCGTTGCTGCAGCGAACGTTGCAAGTGGTGATGCGTTCGTCCAGGCCTGAAACTTACCCACATTCACAGCCGCATTAATAATAATAATAATAATATTAATAATAATAATAATAATAATAATAATAATAATAATAATAATAATAATAATAATAATAATAATAATAATAATAACATTATGAAAAATAGGTAAAATTAAGCAAAAATAATTTTTTGAGAAATATAGACTAATATTGTATATAATGTATTACATTTATAAGTTTTTTTTTTTTCGGATAAAAACATGTTGCTGTCATAGAAAATTTGCCCATTCGTCATAGAGTATATAGAATGTATATAATTACATATAAATATATATATATATATATATATATTAATACGGTTTTTATGAAACTCTTCTGTCACTACATTAATAAACTTTATGAGTGTAATCATAAAACTTGCAAATTATACTAAAGATTAAACCAATCATGTTAATTACACGTAAATTGTTCTTTATTCTGTTGTTTCTTTCCATTTTTTTTTTCTGGTATAAATTTAAAACTGTAGTCAAGTAACTTAGAGTAGTTTGCAAATACTTATACTTTTCCCACTTTTCTATCTTATAAATTAATTATTATACATCCATAGTACATCGATAAACATTTTTAGTTTTTTTATATCTTGTTTTAGTGACGTGTATTTATAGTAGTTTACAAATACAAATTTAGTTAATATATACAATAACAAAAATAAAACAACGTGTAAGAAATACAAGGTGCATCGTATACAACTAACACATATAACTATTTTTTTTATTTTTCAGATTTGCACACAACCTTTACACACGAAAATACATTTCCTTCTTCGTTGTAATTTACTATTTATAGTACATTTTTTGCTGTATATATTTATATTTTAAATATTTATAGTGTACGTGCTTTTTGTTGAATAAATAAATTAATATCATTACAAAGTCGAAAACAAAATTAATATTGAACATTATAAAAAATGTCTTCGTAGGCAGTGATGAGCATCAACTACGCCTATAACGGTGATAACGAGATTGACAACACGATGACGTAGAGTGAGTTTGCCAACGGCTACACTAACTTGAGCAGCACGAGTGAGTTGAGCAGTGAACGTGTACAACGTGTACGTAATGTGTAGTAGAAAAACGCTATTCGTAAAACAGAAGAGACACTGAAGCGGGTGGCATAAGTAACATTGCAACAACCAAAACATGAATTACAATAAAAATAATAAGTACAGGAGTAAAAATTACCTTTGCAAGCAAACAAATCACAATTATCTAAGCAAGGTGTGTTACATGCAACAAGCAATAAACCTACTTCTATCAATTCCACTACTACAAGAACAACAACATTAACTACTGCTGCTGCTGCAGGAGCACAAAAGGCAATGACATCGCCTCCAGCATTACACCCGGCTAAACTGAAAACAGTAGCTACCGCAAACACTGTCTCACAGTATCTGATTCGTCTAATGAAGAGCGATAAACAAGGTAAAGTCAATTCACGCAATCACAGCAAGCTATCTATCAGCGCACGTGGCAAGTTATTGGCTCAAGATCGATTATTAAGCCGAAAGCGACCCACCTTTGAGGAAGGCGTAGATGTGAGTGATTTACCACAAGACATCCCACTCTAGGAACTGAAGGCGCGCATTCACAGAGAGTTGTAGTAATATCGTAAAATGGGCCCACTGATGCCTCATCGAGGCGATAACATCATCTCACCTTCATCACAAGCCACACAGCACAAACGAAGTACGCTAAGTAAACGTTCTATCATGTCCATGAATCAATAAACTAACAATTGTATTGATAATAACAACAAACAATATCGAGAAACAGGGGCCTTTAAGAGTGATGCTGTAAATGCTAAAACAGGAAACACTAACAAAACACTAAACAACAACAACAACGGCGAAAAAAGACTTTACAACGTGAATTCATCTTCTCAACCGCAAAGACCACTTCGCAGATCACTCAATCGACTGCTCACCATTCCACCAAACAACAATATGCGCAAGTACATCAGTAAACTAGAAAGTGAACACAAAGCTCAACAGCAGCAGTAGCAATCCAATAAAGGGCGGCCACAAAGGAGAAACCAAATGTTATCCTCGTCTTCTTCGTTTACCCTGGCATCCGCAATGCAGCAACGGCAACGAAATTCAGCAATGCAAAGTTCCAATCGATCTTCTTCATCTGCGGCGATTCCGGTGTAAACCTGGGCTCAGCGTTTGCAACAAGGTAACATTACAAATGAACAAAACGAAACTACCGACACAACGAGTGCACAACTTCAGAAAGCACAAAGGCAGAATGTGAATAGTGCCTTATTACCACTATCGTCGCAATCATTACAGGCGAATAAGTTTACACGTTCAGTCCATTCTGCTGGTAGTAATGGTCGACTTGCAATAAACAACACAACTAATTCTAATGTTATTTGTGATAATGATGATAAACTAAACAGTAAGAACCAAACCACAAATCATAAACGATCACATATCTCAGTCTTTGAACGACTATTCTCGTTGGGAAGTAACAACCGAAATAACAATAACATGAACATAGGTAACATACCATCGACACGTATGGCAAACAAGCCAGCCATTCCGTTTCGCGAAGATGCTGAAGTACACACAATTGATAATGAAGTTATGAGCACAAACAATCAAGGACAGCGCATATAGCGAGTTTTGCCAGGTAGAAGCAACAGCACACGTCAAGGTCAGCGTACTAATCTGAATAAAGGAGCCATTCCAAACGTTGTAAGCTCACACAACACAACACATGCTAAATAATTTTGTTAATTTTGATTAAGCAAGTAAAATTGAAATAATAATACAATTTTTTTGTTATACTCATATTATTTTGTTTTTGATATAAACTAGTTTAAGTTAATATACAAATAATAAAAGCATCATTCCTATTTCCACAGTTTTACTCATGTATAACCTGTACCTTCCCTTTGTATCCAATTAAAAAAAATGACTTATTAATATATTTATTTTGTTTTAAACTTAACTAAACTTATACGATGAATGTATGTTTATTTCTAATTATATAAATTGCTGCGATGTTTCTGTAAAAAAGGATCATTTTACTTGACAAATGTTCTGATTACAATGACAAACTCGAAATTGTTAAATGATTTCAAAAAAAAATTTTATTTGCTTTGCCTTCTTTCTTGCCCTTTTTCTTATCGGTCGCTTAGTCTGTCTGCTGCTTTTCTTGCCGAATAGGCGTCGGGCGAGCCGCGCAAAGTAGGCGGAAAGCGCATGGTCGGGGCGGGGGGAAAGGCCCAAGAGAAAACGTAAGCAAAAAAAGAAAGCAAATACAAACAAACAATTCGCATTGAAGCAAAAAACTCTTTTTCGTGCCACGCAAGGCGTTCCTTAAAATGAAATGAATAACCACGATACTTTTTACAAAGAAAAAAAATAAATTTTCTTACAATAGAGTTGCGATCGTAGCAGTTAGATCTATAAACAATTGGCTGCGCATCAAATGCTAAATGGCAAAACGAACGTCTCGTTCTGTAATAGTTAACTTCTACTTACCTACACTTTGTAATGCTTTCACATTGCTTTCTTCCTGATTGACATTTTTGCTATTGTTATTGTTGAGTGAATTACTATTTGTGCTACACTATAAACTGTTTTACGTTTTATTTTCATTTGCACACTTGCGCAAATACGTGGTGTATGCATTTGCACATGCCAATCGAAATTTTGTTCACGATGATGTTGAACTTGTTTTGCTGTTGCCTGTACCACTATTGGTGTTCTTGTATGTTTAGTCGATCTCACGTTTTCTTTTGTGCATTTATGACGATGAAAAAAATGTCAACATCGGGTAAAGTAATTGCTATAAGCCACATAACGCTTTCATTTCTTTGCAATAAACTTTTACAGGTTTATGTTAGGTAAATTCATTGTGTATTTACACATTTCTTGTCAACCTAGTCTATTATTGTTGCTATTATTTTTGTTATCATTAGTGTTGTGACGATAAATTGTATGTATTTCTTGATGTTTTACTTTGTGTTGTTGCTGTCCTTTACAACTATGCATTCTGTGTAAAAGATAACCGTAGAACTCTGCTTTGTCTTTTAGTCACCTAGCGCTATCTTTGTTTTTTTGCTAATTATTTATATTATTAATGTAAACTGTCAGCTAGTCCTGTGCGATAAGCCGCAGCTATCGTAGTTTATGACAATAGCATGACAATGAGTTGGGCAAATAGTTACAACAACTGCTGCTATAATATATTGTTTGCTTAATTTTTATTATTTACTGCTTATGTGTGGAAAACTCCTTTTAGTGTTTCGTGCAGAAAACGTTACAATCTTTCAAAAACCGTTCTCTTATGATTTAGCAGTTAAGCTTATACGGGCAATGCCACATGAGCAAAACTAATTTAATATTATGGTGTTTGATTTTGTTATTATTATTATTATACTTACTGTTTTGTAACACTATTGATACCACTTCAGTTATCAGTGATATTACCATAAAGTGATAAGAGCAGCGGTGAGTACAGCAAACTATGGTCTTTGTCTTACGAATGTGTTACCATTAATTATTATTTGTTAATAATGTCAAATGAATCGAGTGATATTGAAAGTACCCGAGGCCGTACTTGACTAGCACAGTAAACTTTGTATGCATAGTGTCTACAATACGATTACAAAGCTTTCAAATTACGCTTGACATTTGATGATGTTTGCTCGTTCGCCAAGAATGCTATTCTTTGTTCTTCCGACTTGGCAATTCACCAGTCAATGAACTGCATTGGTGGAATAGACGTCATTGTTATTGCAATAATAAAATGTATATCTTGACTTTTGTCGTGAAAAAAAATAATAACTACAAAAAAATACAATAAAACAGTAAAAAGTTCAAACAAACAGAGTCAGTGACATTTTTTATCAAACATCAATCAAATTTCCATTTTTTAAAATTTATAATTGTAATTTGACTGCCAAATATTAATATATAAGGTGATTATCTTTACAGCATGTATACAATTACATAATGTGAACTATTACAAAAAAAAAAGAACAACGTCATTTATACATAATTTTTCTTAAATATAATTATTAGTGTAACTATTTATAATTAATTTTAGTTTAGATTTTTTATTTACTTTTTTTACTAAAATACTTATAAGCTACTATGATTTATTGATAAAAAAAAAGTTGAGCTCTTTACGCTAACACACCACGTGCACTACCATCTGCACCATCGTTACCAGCTTGTATTTTTTGCTCCTGACCTGGACGAGTAAGTTGGTGTTTCAACATAAACTCCTGCATTGCCTCCTCCTTTTGCTGAAGTGTGTTATGCAGACTATCAATGGCTTCGCGAATGGCTTGCAAGTTGGCTTCAATCTACGGCAGTACATCTCCTACAGTGCGCTTTACCAAAGCATTACCAACCAATCGATGACAGCACCGATCAGCATTGAGTGGACGCAGCTCCTATGCCACCAGGCCATGAATGTAACTCTCACTCTATAATTAGGCAACACGAGACATGATGGTGTTCTGTTCCTGACGAAGCATGTTGTACTGCTGAATAATTTCTTCTTCCGTCATCTTGGCGGTGGTGGTGTTTGCACTGGTGGCTTGTTCACTTGACATTTTATTCTCTTGTGTGTATGTATCGTTTTATTTTTATATTGATAGTAGTTTATTTGCGTAAAAGTTGTTTGATTTTATTATCTTGGTACAAATATTGCTGACAAATAAAAAGAAAAGGAAAAAGAAATTGTTTTGAATTTAAAAGAACAAATCAAATAATTGAACAAATTATTATTAATTATGAACATTTGATTATTTGCCATTACTTTTTCAAGAGTTGCGTATCAACTCAAAATTATATTTCAATTACTATAAAACAAATTTTTAGATCTTTACACTTTTACACACTGTGCTAGCTTCTCCTCCAACAGATTGATTTTCAGCTCATTCTGGTACATTTTCCTGTTAGCTTCTCATAACAACTACCACAAATACTGACGATCACATGAGCGTGCAAAGTTATGTCCATGTAGCATAATCGGTACTTCCATTCCAAGTCCATTTGTGGTTCGAATCGCACACATAATCTTATTTCCAGGTGGAACTACTCCACTGTTACGAAACCCACACTAGGTCAGTGCACACGTAAGTAACTGCTTTGCCGCAGGCATCGAACGACATGCCACATGCATTACAAACGGTTCCATCTTGAGACTAATCGTACCCAACGAGGGCAACGCATTTGACTTACATAACATATTATTTACGTGATTGTCTTGTTGTAATGTTCCTCCTACTTCGCCACCATAGTAAGCCCTGTTCGCTATTTTGCTAATCTGTTGCATTTCCGTTTACATGCATTACTTATACTTGACATCTACGTCTATTTCATGTGGTGTACTGGCTGTGCCACACAAGTAGTTTACAAGCATTTGCTGCTCGTCATAGGTTAACATGCCATGTTTGACAAACAATCAGCCTAACGCAGCTTCACTGCCGCGCTTGTAATTTGTCTTGTCAGCTTGATCGTTTACTTTCTCATCTCCATTCTATGAAGCAGTTGTAGCCTTTGCGGATTCGTTAGTCAGACTGTGAAATAGAGCAATACGACCACTGCAGCTGCTCGTTGTGACATACTCATCACATTTGTTTAATAAATCAATAACGGGCAAACATTTCACATCCACACTTCCCTTTGGACTCAAATCACACGTTTGCTGTTTATCATTGTTATTAGTAGTGGTGTTATTATTACTAATTTGATCATTACTACTACTGTTGGGATTACTGCCTAATGCAGACAAAATGCGCCTTTTCATTTGTGTAAATGTCTGCTCCACAATAGCGTCAGTTGGTGGTATTTGCTTTTTGTTTACTTTAGACATAACTTTTACCTTTTATTGTATTATTTGCACAACTATATGAAATAAATCTATTGAAATAATGTTGAAAAAAGGAAAAAGTGAAGTAAAAACGTAATCTTAATTCGTCTTATTAATTACTTATGTTTGTTTATAAGATTTTTCCACAAATTAACATATATACAAACAATAATTATGTCAAACAACAACATTAACATTAAGGCAAAGAGTAGAGAAATATTATAATCTTTTCTTCACTTTTAAGAAGTTGAAGACAATGATAAATGTACATGTCCGTTAATTGAGTTAGTCAAGGAAGGTATTTCAGTCTCCTCCATGTGCACATTACTAGACAATTAATCACACAATATTCGTGTACAACGTTGAGCAGATTGCATAAACAAACTTTGAGAGTGTGATCGCGCAAGTGGTTTGCGTAGTAATAACGTATTTTTACTAGAAGATCCAATTACAATATTATTTTTATTATTATTTGACTTACATTGTATTTGTAAATTACAGTTTTCTTTGTCATCATCATCATCACATGCATCAGTCATACACTACAAATTATTGCTATGGCTATGTTCACTCGCACTATTTTATTTATTGTCATCATTTGTTGTAATTTTATCATTGCTAGTACAGCGCAAGGTGATGTGTGCTGGTGCAGAAATAGTCCTATTTGCTGTATTTGCCAATGTAAATCGCTTGTTATAATTGCGTTATGACTACAATAACTGTAAAGTTTTTGATTATACTACAGACTTACGCTTATTACGTTGTTTGCTCAATTTTCGTTAGTGCAAAAGTTATAATGCCTTTTTACTGCTCAAGTTAGAGTATACAAATTGTTCTTACACTTTGCACGATTAATATTAGCTTTTGTCGTTGTATTGTTACAACTACCGTAATTACTACTTCTACTACTACTTCTATAACTAAATTTGTTTGTTAATATAATTAGCAGTGTTATCTTGTTTAACATTACTTACTACAACAACACTTTGTTTTGCCTTAGCGTGCTCTGCTACTTTGTATTACTACAATAGTGATAATATTTTGCAATGTAGAATCATTCAGGATTTATCCACATTAGTGTTATTGATAGAGAGAATACTACTAACAATATTTTTAAAGTTTTTACCACAGCTACATGTTTGATAATGTTTTTGTTTACGTTTTTGTTGTTGATGTAGTTTTGATGTATTATTCGTCTCATTTCCTTGTATTTGTTCTATTTGACGTTATAGTATTTCCTGTATGATACGAATATTGTCAAATTTAGCCACATACTTGTTGACTTGGGGAGATAAACTCATAGACTTGGCACGAATCGCAAAACGCTCTCGATGACGTTCCTCTTTGGCGATTCGCAGCAGCACCGCTACACAAATTGCCTGTTTTTTGTTTGCATTATTATTATTATTATTATTATTATTGTTATTGAAATTTGTAATGGCCTACTGGACCTGTGCCATATAACGTGGGTGAAGATGAACCCCTTCAATTACCATAGAATTACCTGCTTCTACATTTCGAGCAATGACTTTGTGTAAGACTGGTAAAATGTACGAACACTGTTCAAAGTAGTGTTGCTACACACGTTATTTGACTTTCACACTTCAAGTTTATAATTTGCAATATTAATTACATACAGAGGAAGTACAATTTGTCTCAATAGGATCATACGATGATAATTGTAGGATTTTATGTATTTTTTATGCCCTTTTATTCTTATCATTGTAGTCAGTGTTATTGCTCTTGCTTTTGTGTGCATATTAAGTTCGTAACACCTGTCGAATAGTATCAGTTGACACAATCAGTGAAATGTGCAGCTGAGAGGCAATCAATGCGGCTAGTGTGCTCTTACCGCTGCCACTGGTACCTCCACACAGTATAATTAACGGTAGTTGTTTGTGTAAGGTTACTTGCTGTGCTGCTTATCATCGGTACAGCGAGTAGAGTGTGATAAATTGACCTCGTAAAAACATGCGAAGTACACGCGCACAGACCGAGCTGAATAACTTGTCATGCATAACGAGAATAAATTTTGTATTAGTATCATCATTTCGACTCTTGTCACATTAGGTTTGCTGTTTTAGCCCTTACTTATTTATTTCTCATGATAACTATTTATCATTTTACTGTAAAGATAACGTGGACTAGTCTAATTGTGTGCATTACAGCACTAGATCATGAATTACACGTTAAACAACTCGATCGACTCAATACTGCTTTACACCACAGAATAAGTACAACTTGATCAAGTTATACCGTGTAATTACTTTATACTCTTTCTGCCACTATTACTTCCGTTACAACAATAATTTATTCTTACAATGGTGTTATTGTAAATAATTATATGATCGAGTGTAAGGTAATATTACTGTTTAGCAGGGCTACGAGCAGATGTAAATAGCATCTACACAATTACTACATAAATCATTTTTACTCCTATTATAGGTATCACCACCACCGCCACCGCCACTTTAATTCATATTTATTTAGCCTTTTTTATTTTAGTTTCTGAAAAGACAAGAAGTAGAATAAAAAGACAAAAATTAGGAAAAAATTGAAATAAAGTCAAATAACAAACATTATATAATTAGATATATAATTTTTTGATTTTGCCATAATTCAGCAAAGTAGTTATGATTAATACAATTCAAGAAATAATCGAAACGTAATTAGAGCAACTATGTTATAAATGAGCGTTACAGACGAATGTAAACAAGACAATGCAAGATATTAGTATATATTCGTTTAAACAGAGGGACTAGTATATGTAATATTTTATGAATGAAAAAAATAAATTGAAAGAAAGAACTATATGTATATCAATTATTTGTTTATTAGTGATAATACTATATTTGTAAATGTTACTTTGCTTTTTTCTACTTATTCGTTTCATTATTACTATCACCACTCTTATCAATTTGTACAGGAAAGTAATATGGCAAGAACACCTACATGAGGTTTGCATAATATCCTCGATCATACAACCCTTTCAGGTCATGTGTTAGCATCTTTGCCACATCACGACGATATTTTTTTCTATAGCGTTTCAATCGATACTCATATTTCTTATCTTTCTCGTTAGCTAGAGGTGTAGGCAGGTTAGGCCGAGAAAGTTTCAATAGCGCAGTGGGCTTTCGACATGCCACACGCATTAATTGATCTTTGATACGACTAGCCTAGGTGTACACATCCTACACGGTGTCTAGTCCCGTAAAATATTAAACAATCTCATCAATCTTATTCAAGTCATTCATTGTCAGATTAGTCAGGGCATAGGATAACTCATACATGCTAAACGCGTACAAGATAATACCAATGCAAAACGCGAAAAACAACAAACACGCAGGTAATGTCTGATAGGTGATGATAATCCCAATGTAGTCCATAAACGTTAAAGAGTAAATTCGTCCAGGATGAATGACAAGCTGTCAGCCTCAGGCATTTCGATTTTGCAAGAATTGTTTTATTAGCACAAGCAAGTCTCAACATGCATATGTGCATGACAGTGCATGGCAGAATAAGAATCCAATAAAGTAACGCTGTGTACCTTCGGCAACATCGTTGTTAATTCACGGGCAGTGATGATCATACCGCCGTACACAACTCTTGCAGAGACTACAGTGTTTACTTCGGGCAGGTTTGGCAGCGTGGCATGTCACACACTACACCCCCAACTAAATTTCATCAAATTCGTACTCATCTTCATCATCATCTTCTTTACCTTTGTGAGATTTATCTGCTGTATTATGTTTATTCTTTTTGTTGTTACCACTACTTTTACGTTTATGTAGATTATGATGTTACTTTGTATTGTTTTTGTTTGCATACGAACATTCATTTTATTCCTTGTCAGGTTATTGCTCATTGACTGAGACTGAGACGGAGACTGATGGTGATGGTGATGGTGATGGTGATAATGATAATGGTGAAGATTGAGGTTGATGATGCATTTGTTGAGCATACAAGACACCATCTACCACATATCGTGTGTTTAATTTATGTTACAGCTACGGACTGTAGTAGAAGTGATGTTTGCTTTTCGCACTTTACGTTTTGGCTTTGCTACTTCCTCTACGAAAGGTAATTTTGTTTAATATTGACATACACTTATTACCATCATTACCATCAGTAACATCATCTTTGATCTATCTAGTCTACTTCTAAACTTCTACAAGTTTATTACTATTGTCTAGTTTAGCTTGTTTCATTTTGTTTTTCTTTTGCTTATTTTTCTATTTTTTACTGATGTTGTTATTGTTCTTCGTGTCTTTTCACACATTTATATTTAATTTCTTGTCTGCTCATTTTTTTGCTTCATTTTATAACGCAATAAAGTATTGCCTTCGTTCTTACAAGAGTGATTGTGGTGTGACCGTGCCAGGGTCTGCAAGAATTGCCTTGGTGTACAAAAACTAAGACAAAAACACCAAAAATCATGAAATAAATTTGGAAAACAATGAAGCCTGCAGGTGCGGTAGTGCCTTACACAGATACAAGATTTACGCCGTGTAGACCAACAACATGTAAAACCCAACCATAACCCAGTTTCGTTCACTCATCAAGTGAGTACAACATCGATTCCACCGTGCTTTGCCTTTAGTCTGATCACACCTACTACAAATACTACACAGCATTCCACAAAAGCAGGACGGGGTAGCTACGAGTAACTTGTACGCTTTGCCAATGACACCATGGCGGTGATAACGTGATGGACCCATGATGATAATGTACGTGAACATCAATATACACGCAATGGGGCAAAAAATTAACGCCAACAAAGTCCAAATGGACATTTGATTTGTTTTTATTAGATATTAACAATTAAATTAAGAAAGTTATGTATTTATAGCAGGTAGTGCAAATATAATACTATATGACTGCTTTAGTTTTCGAAATCTATTAATTAATATATCAAATACGGGAAGAAATAACACAAAATATAGAGTACATAAAAAATTTATAAAAGTATATAAGTTTATAACTTTTGTGCCTAAAAAGTTTTTTACTTGACATTCTTTTCAGAAACAAAGAAAATAAAGCAAATAAAGTTTTATTGTACGCATAGCAACAATTAAGGGGAAAAAAGAACGCAACAAGTTAAAAACATAAATACTATTATGCGCTATAACGTCTTTACAAACTTTCTGATACGTAATCATTGTGATGTGCATCATCAGCATTACTATTACTTACTGGCTTAACGCTTGAATAATAATTGTTTTGGTTGTCTTTGATTTTGTTAATGTTGTCAGAATGTAAATCTGATTCTCTTGAACTGACACTTTGAATTTCATTCTTTACTTCATCATCATTATTACTATCGGTCTTATTATTATATATTCTGTATTACTATTACTATTATTATGACAGTGATTATTAATTTATATCAGCTTGTTCATTCACTTTATGTACAAATACAGATGACTCAAATCGCTACGTCAACAAACGACTTAGTGGGATTGAATTATTGACTTCACGCTAATGCAAATGTGAATGTTATTTGGATAACATTTACTATGTTGCTTATCCATCAATTATTGTAATTTTAACATTATTTTCATGAATCACATCGTTGTCATCACCGTTATTATTGTTTTAATCGGTGGATCGCTATGTAGATTCAACTTTGCATGTAAAAATACTACTGTCACCGTGTACTTTTGTATTTTCTGTTATACTTGACTCACTTTCTTCACTACTCTCTTCTTCTGATTATTCTTCTACTTTCATTGTTTGTTCATTCTCTGTTCTAGTATGGTGATGTAAATTATTCATTGATTGCTACAACTAAGCTGTATTATCGTCATCATCACCATTTTATTTACGTTCAGTCTATGCAACAAATGTAGGATCTTTTGCAGGAGACGCGGAAGGAGAGGAAAGTTGAGGCTGTAGTAGCAACAACGTTCCTACTTCATTTGAGCGAATACGACGATGTGTGGTAATGTAACTAGATCAGGATGAGTGTGAGTGTGAGTGAGATGAAACTTCATGATGTGTATTAGTTGGCTTTTCTTATTATATTCACTACTATTACAATTACTAATGACGTTATTTTGTTGTTTTATTATTGTTGAAGTTGTTTATGCCTTTGTCAATCACTTTT
This sequence comes from Blastocrithidia nonstop, assembly GCA_028554745.1. NCBI lineage: Eukaryota > Euglenozoa > Kinetoplastea > Trypanosomatida > Trypanosomatidae > Blastocrithidia > Blastocrithidia nonstop. The sequence continues at coordinate 146,072 of JAQOTN010000013.1, read as the reverse complement.
TTATGTTCTTGTGCAAAGTTTTCTTCTGGAATTATTGCATTTTATATCTACATGACAATTTTTATTTATTTATTCAATACTATATTTTATTAGTGTTATTTATTATTTTCATTAACAGGTATATTTTCATTATCTACTGTTGTTGTTGTCATCACTTTTCCATTTGTTTGCTTCATTGGTGCAAATGTGTTTATGCGTTACACAAACTACGTAGGATGAAAGTGTCTTTGTCATTATACGTCTTGACATCGTTGACGACTCAAACGTGATTTGGTGTGCAAAATTTATAATTCATGCATTTTATTGTTATTGTTGTTATTATTGTTGTTGTTATTGCTTTTTTCATTTTGTGATTTGCCAACTTTACGTTGACCTTCACGCAATTTATGAGTTGCATAACTAATGGCATTGACTCACTGAAGGCGCTGCTATGCACTTTATGCACACAATGTCAGACATTTCGCATCCGTAGTATTAGTATTACTACTACTATTATTATTATTATTACTGTATACCTCAAAGCAATTAGCTAGTTAGGTATTGGCTACCTCTACAACTACATTTACTTTAATGTGTAGCAATGACAGAGCACCTTGCAACATTAATCGGCCATTGGGTAACTCTTACACATAGCACAGCACATCACTAAACAAAAAGAACAAACGTTCGCATCGAGTACGTTTCCGGTTTATTGAAAGATGTCCATAATGAATGAGAATACGAGTGTGATGGGGCAACGATAACGAATCTAACACACTATTTATGTTATTACGAGTTTTATTGTTCTGCTAAGTAACTACACTATTATTATTAGTAATATTACTACAACCTTAGCGCATATTACTTTCATCAATAAGCGAGAGTATGGAGTGCACATCATCCATGGCAGTAAACTCATTAATTTCATTATTAGCTCCGTTCATCCATTCATGTACACTGGACAGAAAATGTGACGCAATGACTTCTCTGCCATATTCACTGCATAATCATTTATTCTCAAGCAGTGTACGAGCGGTGTGTTGTAGAAAGCGTAATGAGTGCAATGGTGTGGCTAATAACATGAGTAATGTGTAAAAACCGACATAGTTTGGAGGTATACATGGTAAATGGGTACGATAGTCAAGATGAGCCATAACTCCTTTTGACACTTTGTGTGATTTGCTTTCATTTTTATTATTACAAGTAATTGATTATACTTTTATCATGTTTTACGGTAGATGAACATCATGTACACGGGAATCACGTGGAATGCCAGCGTTGCCAAAGGAGCGATACATAAAATCAATAAACGCTGCAAAGCACACGAGCTTTTGCCGATCAGACGAACAGAGCCTCTGTAGATCTATTTAGATAGTGCTATCTTATTTCCTTGAACTTGTAGCACTACCACTACTTTTCTCGTTATTGTTGTTATTATCACTATTAAGATTACTATTTGTTATTTGACGCACACTTCATCGCCATAATCGTGTCAGTTGCATAACCAGTGGAGCCGCATTACAGGTAAAGTGAACACTATACATGTAATGTTGTGCCATAAATTATTACACTACCTTACTGTGGAAAAAGATACACACGTTATACTCTCATTCCACTTCAATTTATTACTACTGAATATTTAAATTTGTGCAAGCAGTGTAAAGTACATTTAGTAAATTGTGTAATTGTTACATGACTTATAAATGACTTTGATAGAGTAATGCTAAATTAGCAAATAACGTTCAGTATTGATCATTGCTCATGATGCCTATTTTAGCAGAAATGTGTTTATCACTTGCTCGAAATGGTGAGGCAGGTGGGTGAATGACTTTACTGCCGTTCTTCTTCTTTTTATTAACTTTATTATTTTATGGAAGTAAACGCGAAGTCAGCAACTTTTGCACTCGACGATGCAATGAGGCTATTTCTGGGAAAGGTTGACGCTATGAGGTGTCGTAGGTTGACTTGATCGATTGCTGAATTGGAGCTTGAATGTTTTCAATGACATATGAAAGCTGTTCTAACACATTCAGTTCGTGATAGTACAGCTATTCTAGAACAGCTAATGTTCTACGCAATCGCTAATTAGTCATTACTCTACAAACACAGAAAGAAAAAATAAATGAGATCAAAAAAAGGAGCTAACTTAATATTGTTTTATGTGACCCTAAAATTTTATCAAATAAAAGTGTACATAAAAATTTAAATTTTAAAATTTAAATTGTCTACATCATATATTAATATTGTAAAACTATTACATCAAAAAAATTGAGAAATAAGACTTATCTGTAATATGAAGAGGGAAATTAAGCAAGTAGTGCATTACACACACATATGTATATATATATGTATAAAAGTTGTGATAATGGCAAATAGAATAAAATTAATAACAGCAGTGTATGTTATATATGTAATATTATTTTGCTGCTTACTTCATTTCAGCACGTTTGCCATCCACGGCTTGTAAAAATGCCCGTTGTTGATGTTCACGAAGATGCCGTGATCGTTGCATCTGGCGCTGCAACTCGGCTTGATTCATTTCAGCCTTTTTGCTAATATTAGTAATATTTCCATGTGCTCTATTCTTTTTACTAGTAGTAGTATTACTACCTGTATAACTAAATGATGTTACGTCTTGTAGCAACTCTCACTCTCGCAATGTGTGCAACTCACACAGTGATGCAAAAAGGTGCATTAGGCCATGTGTAATCAATCACTCTTTTACTGCCGTCTCAAATTTATTGGCTACGTTGATATCAAAGGTAAACCCACATGACTGCTCATTTCGAAATTTGTGATGGTAAGGAGAAGTAGTGGCTTTATTCTGAAACTTATTATTACTTTTATTATTATTATTTCGCGTATTTGAGCTATCAATGTTCATATTTTCTCTAGTTCTTGTTTCATTGATGTTAGAATCATTACGTACATCAATCATGTTAGCATTTTATAACATGGCTTGTAGTACATTATTATCATTGCTACCAATGTAATTCACTTCTACATCATTTTCACTACAACTATTCTCGTTTATAAAATTATTTTGAGTTTCTTTTGCTTTTTGAGATTATAAAATTGAATGCGGCTACTTTTGCAGTGTACGTGAAAAGTTAGACTATGGTGCACTGATCAATAACTGACTTGCTTGACGAAATGTGGCCAGTTATTGCAATAACACACTCACCGTGTTGAAAATAGTTAACCGTAACGGTTCATGTACCATGGGGCAAAAGGCAACATTTAACATCGCCTACAACGTGTTACTGTGAATTAACTTATTTAGCGCATAACTGTTGTAATGACACAACGCCTCTAATGCATCGGTGAGTGCCATCATAACTTACACCTGATCTGCACGTACAGCAAAGTGTCTTCGTTATTCTATTTATTCGTCTCCTTCTTCTTATCTTTTTTATTATTATTATTTTATTTAACGCAATTATTACTACAAGTGCTTTATCTTTTTTTACAATACATTTACTGCTTCCAACTATTTTTTTCAATCACCACGATAATGATAATAATAATTTTGCGGTCTTCGTTCTATCTTATCACGTCCGTATATACTTTGTAAAGAAAAAGAGCGAATGTGAATTGGTTCGACATTGAAGGATTGAGAACGAGTGTGTGATACTCAATGGGCACTATTATCATAATTATTACCATCAAGATCCACATTCATGTTACGTTGTGCTTATCGACTACTCTGACTGGTAAGCACACGATTATTATACTTACTATTAGTATAATAATAGCTACTTCGTTTTATAGACATGTTTGCAACGTAATTATTGTCTTTGTTAAATTGGAGTGAACGCATAGTGGGGTGTACATTTTGCTGAGCTTGAGTGCGTCATCGTTGACGGCGAATGAGACTTGCTGGTAGACTAGTATTCTGCGTATGAAACGGATGACTTGCCCTTCATTGCTCTTCTTCTTATTCTTCTTCCTTTTTTGTGTTACATTACTCCAACACACATGATGATGATGAGGATAATGAAGAACACGAACGAAGATGTAGCGGTTATTCCTCTTCTTATATTTCATTGTGTGGTTGTTGTGTTGTCTAGGCAAAAGACGAAGACGACGAAGAAGAAAGAGACGCAGCGAAGGTTGAAGTTAACGATAAATCATTTGCGTAATAGTATTATTTGTTGTGCTGCTGGTGCCTACGTCTATTATAGGCTAGTTAACGCTTGCACTGCTGTAGTTAGACTCAAATTTTTTACTTGCACTCTCGCCGCAGCTATCGTTGCTGGGCCTGCAGTCGATTTATGCGTGCAATGGCCTCTACGTGTTGCACAAAACACTCATACAGCTACGTGGCATATCACAGAAAACAGCTATGCCCAATTAAATACCGCTGGTGTGCGTTGGCAAGACTAAAACCTTGAAGGAGACGTAGTGCGTAGAGCTGCTACACAAACGTCACACGCGTTAGGCACTGTTGTAGATTTGCATGCGGTAGCCTTGGTGGGTAGTGAACCATGTTGTGGAACTTATCTTTCATCTTATTACTCTTACTTTCAGTGGTAGTGTTAGTAATAACATTGTTCTTGTTATCAGCATTACTTTGTTGTTGTTGTTGTGGTGTGGCTATACCTTTGTTTTGCTACTATTTCGCTTCACTTTGTATATTGACACTAATTATCTATTTATGTGGTGATAATGATGTTTCATACTTAATATCTTTGTGATTTAAATCAGCCATTTCTTTCATGTTACGAAACATACTAACTAATTCCTTGTTGCCCTTCAGTTAAACAATCGGACTGGTAGCATCCATGTTATGCATTTACTTGTGCTAAATTGTCTGCTTGGACTACTTTGTATTGTATTTTATATGTTTTTATGCTTTGTTAAATTTTTATTAATTTAGCTACTACTAAGATGATGATGAGGAAGAGAATATTTACTAATTTTACAGTTGGGCCTGTTATAGCACACGTAAAGGATCTACATGTGTTACAGAGGACCACAACAGCGCCTCATCCTCGGTTAATTTTATACTACTACCAATATCATTGTTATATTTATACTTACTGTAATTATTGTTGTTCTGAATAGTAGCAGGGTTAGCACTAAAACCAGCATATGAAAACGCAGATTGGGATTCGTTTGATGTGGTAGGTGTTGCCACAGGCGTAACTACCGGTACGGATGGCGTTGCTGATAATGCTGCCATACTCATTCGAGTACGTAAATCAATTCGTAACTGCAATATTTTCTCAAACAGCACACTAATCACATCTACTTTGCGCAGTGCATTCTGTAACAAACGTCATGTCTACGATTGTAACGCTAAATCATTGTCATCATCAACATTATCATTATTATTTAATACATTTGTACGCATTCCATCAAATGGCCTAATAATCATTTCTTATGTTTCATTCCCAGCTATTGCGGTTGTCTGTGAAGGTGGTAGTTGTTGTAGTGTTGGTGTAGAGGTCATTCTGGTTCGTCTATTGCTTCTCATGGCAGACATGCCATATTATTATTATTATTACTGTTACTCATGGTAATCTATATTTGTTATTTATGTACTTTTACTTCGTCCTAAGTTTGTTCCTAAACTATTTTGTTGAAAACGCTTATTATTTTTGTATTTGCATTTATTTTTAGCCTTTGCACAAGACGAGGCAAGAAGTGCACTTTCTAACGCCGATTGCGTCTGTGCCGTATGGAGCAGCAACAACGCCTCATGTAAACCGTTGCGTCGGATGTAATTTATGGAACAGTGAATCTGTTAGACACACTGCTCAAAGCGTAAACGTAATTCACGTATGTTGTGTTCTTACTCCATAGAGGACAACATGGCAAGCGAAAATAGATCGGTTGCCCCGCTATACAGTCCGCTTCAGTATTTTTCCGCACCTCTTTGCAAATCTTATGTATTTTACATTTCTCTTTCGTTTTACGATTGTTTTAGTGATGTTGATGGTCTTGATGGTGGTGAAATATTACTTGAATACATGGAGTGTGATTTTATTGGAGGTGAATGACTTAAATGACGTAGCTTGGATGATGAGAGTGAAGTAGATGCGGATATTTCAGACATGGACTTTCCGGCGTCATATTAATATGATTATTATTTCTATGAATACTACTGTAATTGTTGTAAAGGCGTCTACTGAGGGTATCATTATGTAAATGAGCGTAAACGCTGCTACTGTTGTTGTGTTAACGATATTGCCGATGATGATGATGATGATGATGATGATGAAGTTGACGATACAAACGATATGTTATTATTCAATAATTTTTAGCAACTTGTACTACTCGTGTTGTCTGTTTGTGACAGCTTTATTTATTTATGCATTTCACTCAAATTAACTTTTGTTTTATATTAATAAATTATATAATGCTAATAAATATACTTTATAGTCAACAGAAAAGAGACTAATAAGAAAGTTGGAAAGTAAATTATATATTTATGTAGAACAATATAACAATAAAACACTATCGCACACCTTTGTAAAGCTTTTTTTTTTTCACTTACGAAAAGTTAAAAGTGCATAAAATGTTGACACCTTTTTTTTTTCCAGAAATACTCGAAGCCAAATCAATTATGTGTGCAAATGCCAATGCTAAGTGTATACAATTTCGACTATGACAATATATATAACGTAAAATTGTTTTGTATAATGGTGTAGATAAAAATGTATACACTTATTACAATAAGAAAAAAAATAAATGGCATGGTGTATATTGTCTGGTAAACATTTGTAAATTTTTTTATATCTTTATAAGAACGGTAAAATATAAAACAAAAAGTATGAGTGTAGAGTTATATTACACAGTAATGTATGTATAAAATGTTATCAAAAGAAAACAGTATATTTATTTTAATGTAATTACAGTGATGAAGTTAAATTTTTACGTTGCATGTCTTGTTTCTTTTCGTTATTGTAGTACATTCTTTATTTTTTGCTATTTGTTACCAGTGAACCCGAGCTTGGGGTAGGGTTTGACATGGCATAAAAGCGCTCAAATGGGTCATTGATGACTGGACCAGTTGGAGGCTTAATCAATTCACTGACTTTGCCCGTTCGGGCAACTGGGTGTTGGTGTACTTGTCCGTCAATCACATCTAACGTGTAGACACTTGGGATGGCATTGATGTCCTGACGCTTTTTACTGCTTTCATTGGTGTCACTTGTGCTAATATCATTATCGGTTTCATCGTTGTTATCGTAGCGTTGCTTGGCATTGAATATCTCCACTTTACGTGTGTTGAGTGAGTTATCATATGACTTACCAGGTACACTGTACACCTCATAGGAGCCATCACCCGATAAAATCAACACCGCTCAATGATCAATACCAATTCCATGCTCAGTGGGGTGACGCCGCAGCATCTTGGCAAAGTCATCTTTACGTGGAATTAAGTTGCTCTGTGTCTTGTCAAAGTGAGGGCAGATCATACCTGGTAAAATGTTTAGGCCATGCACACGAATATAACTTCACTGTTTACCCCTTGGATCATTAGCATAATTCATATTATTTTTGCTGTTACTATTAGTTTTGTTATTGCTTTCTGAGTTGGCAGCAGCATTACGGTACGTGGATGGATCGGCAGAATCACTGTGGCCGGAGGTAAACCAACAAATAGCACCGGCACTTCCACCAGCCAAGATGACACTCTTGCCATTTCGTTTGCTATTTTATGATTTTTTATTCTCGTTCTGCTCCAGTGCAATTTACTTGAGCAGCTCATCTAACCCTACCTCCTCCCATCGCCGAATAGCGTACAGTGTGTTGCCTCCCGAGACCAAAATGATATCCGCGTCATGGCGTAAGTAATTGATGTCCTCTGATGTGAGTTGTGTGATGGTTGGATCGGCTACGTTGATTGATTTGATCTAACACCCACGTTCGGCTAATAGACTGGTCTGCATCTCTTGCTTGTCTACATCGTCGTAGGTGGCGGTACCAATGTAGGCAACCTGTATGGGCGATTTGTTAGGATTAAGACTACTAATAGTAGTAGTAGTACTACTAGCATCATTACGATGATTTGTGCAGGATGATACCATGGAAAGTAATTTGTCAATGACATGTCGGTTGCTGAACGCTTCAACACCGGAGCCTGCAAAGAAGCCACGAATTGTATTCATCACTGTTTTGTTGTTATTACTTTTATAGATTATTACTGTAATTTATGATAACAATGTTAGTAATTGTATTTATAATTGTAAATTAAATGTGTATATGTATGTATTATAAGGTATTACTATAGATGCGTAAATAAAATAGCAAGTATAGTTATGATGCAAATTTATTGAATTAACAAATATTAATTTTATTATGTAAATAAATTTGTTTACACGTAGTAAGCAACAATTATTACCTCAAATTATAACTCTAAGTAAAACAGTAAAAATTACAAATAAACAATATTAATTACATTTATTATTTTCTAAAATAGCAATTGTAACTACTTTTATTTATTGTTTCTTGAAATCACTCTAATTTAATGTTGTGAGGAGATGATATTGTTGTTCGTAGTTGTTTGCTGCATCAACGATGAGAGACGTACTTTGCGGAGCTGATCATTAATGCAATTTAGATATGGTGTCTGTTGCACCGATGCACCACACGTTGCATCCGATAAGCCATCTAACGTGTCAGAATACTTGTCTGCGGTAATGAGGTACAACTATCGCATCGCCCGTGTCAGGGCTACGTAAAAGATTCGTCGTTCTTCTTCACTGTTGGTGCGAATCGGGAATTAGCCTACTCAGCAACCGGGAATGATGACAATGGGCCACTCCATACCTTTGGCCTGATGCACCGTTCCTACCGTCACCTTACCAGCACTAAAATTTTTATTTTTAGTTATTCTAGAATTATTATTTTATTCAGGTAATGTGTTATTTGTGTTGGTTGAGTGTGATGGAAAGCACAAGGAGCCAAAGTCATCACTCGGTAATAATGAAATAAACTGATCGATTACACGCCGTAATATCATTGCAGGATTACTTTATTGATAATTATTTATTTTAGAGTTTACTAGTTTGTCATCTTTGTACTACTTTACCTCTTTAGCATTGCTACTTTGAAAACATTTGTCATCGTTATCATAGAATGTATTTTGATATATGTTATGCAATGCCTACATTTCTCCATTATTATTTATATCATTATTTTTGCTTTTGCTACTTACACTTTCGGTCTCAATCATGTTGTTCTATTCACTTTCATGTTGTGTCATTTGCAATACCTCGTAATAGGCCTGCAGTAGTAACTCAGATAAGGACAAGTGTGCATCTGCGAGAAGTTCATTTGTTTCGTCAGCATTGTCGTCATTTTCAGTATTTGCATTGACGTATTGTCTCTTTTTGCTTTTATTGCTTTACTGTTATTACTATGATAAAGTGGATTTTGTGCTAAATTACTGTGCTACGGATTTAGCAAGTGAAGCTGCTAGTGGGCTTTTATGTCGTTTGTTATTATTTCCATCAATATTATCTTTTTTGTTCTTTTGTTTCTAGTTGTCATTCTTTTCTTTACTGCCCTTATTATTATTGCCATTATTAGTCAATACAGTGTGCTGGTGCATTGCATGCTCAAAGCCGCCTTACTGAATAACAAACTGCAACACATCATCCACGTTGCACGTTTGGCGTGAAAGCATGGAAGCCACCTATGTGGATAATTTGATGAATGAACGAATAGTTTTTTGACTCTTTTTCGAAACCTGCAATTTGGGAAAACGCTATGCGGCAAAGTTGTAAAAAACAAGCTATCGTAGTAGAGTGTAATAGGATATTTTTTTCATTATTGTTGCTTTATTTGGATGTGCATGATTATTACTATCAGACTACACAAATTTGTTAATATTATTCTCTTATTCTATTTTACGGTTTGCACTTTGTTGTCATTTGTCTTTGATTTACATGGAGTGCTCATGTATGCTTTTTGTTTTATGCTCCTGTTCACTCATTTTTTCTCGCACCACCGCGTCAAGCGAAAAGAATAGTTCCTTTCGTGCTCGTGCCGTCAGACATGCCGGGCTGTGTGAGAGTACCATACGCACATCTTCGTCCTGGCAGCTCTACAAATCAACACATACACGTAAGTAGGACAGTAAAGCCTGCAATATGGTACAATTGTCACTTAGTGTGCGTTGTAGGTGCGAGGATGGGATGTGGTGCATGTCTAGTATGTCAAGCATTTGCTGAACACGTTTACGGGTACGACACAGTATGGCCACATCACTATAAGTTGTGAAAACGCTGCGGTACATTTGCTTCTACTTGTTGTTTTCTTCTGTAGTACTTGTCTAACTATTGATATTAATATTTTTATCCATGTTATTGTTTTTCTATGTATTGCATTGTTATTACGTTGGCTACTAACAATTACATGATATTTATTGTTCGTGATGTACATAATGCTCTAACAAATATATTAGCCCTTCTGCTTCATCGGCAATGGTATCACACGTCAGCAGAGTTACAGGACAGTTTAGTTGTAACTTCTCTTTCGATGAAGAAGATGATCAAGAAGAAGAATTTGCCGTAAACGGCACCTGTGATGAGTGGACTAGTTTGTTTGAAACGTTTATAATCTAAGGTGTACTACGGTAGTTTGTGGAGAGAGTCAAGATGTGCGTTTGTGGAAATCGTTCACTTCATGTTTTAAAAATTTTAGGCAGTGCACCTCGTCAGGCGTAGATGCACTGATGAGGATCGCCTACACAGGTCACCTGACATGATTGTCTCTTGTTTCATTTTTGTTGTTGTTATTACTGTGATACTTTACACTACTAGTGCTCCGTTTGTAAACTCTGATATGTATTTGTATTATTTAATTGATGAGAAGGCGAAAAGGGATATTACTCTTCGCCAGCAAGTAATGCTAAGATTTACAATTGTATCTCATTGAAGTCCTGAAACTCATCTACCACGATGTGTGTGAAGCGTTTACGAAGTAGTAAACAAATTTCTGATGGTATTTGCTTTGTGCTTATAAGCTAATTTTTATTCTCTATTTTCTTCTTTGTTTTTGTGTTGCTATTGTTGTCAACTCTGTAATTACTTTTCGTATTCTACAAATGTCTACCTTACTTACTTTTCTCTATAATATCGTATTAGCACTTTTTTTCATAATACTGCTATTCTTATTGAGAAGATTAGCGTTCGACTAACAACTATAAAAACATTTGAAGTAAATCACCAAAGTCTACCGCGTTTTGCTCCTCATGTAGGAGGCGTTCGTAAAATGGAAATAAATACACCGCTTGCTTGTTGTAGTGCGGCTAAGCAAACTCACTGTTTACATGAACTCGTGTTTTCATTTTATTTACAAATCCAATCAACTCATCTACGGCCTCGCTACTTTTCTACTGCATCGCAAATTGCTAAACCACACGTCAAGCCAATCGTCGTTGCAACTTGGCATCAAACACATTGGTTGAGCTATCAATGCAGTTATACCGTCGAAGAATCTACAGGGCAAACGAGTGCATTGTACGTAGTTTCATTTAGGCTAACATGCTATTCAGATTATTTTACTGCGTGTAGTCAAGTTTGCTGTTACATTTGTTTGTTGAAGATGAAGAAGACATGAGAGGCAGCTCAGAGTGAGATGTTTACACTTATTTACTTGTATTCGTGTTATTATAATAATTACCTTTACTGTTACAAGTAGAAGCTGTTAAATTCATTTATTGAGCTAAGATACATCGTACACGTTACCGTAACGTTTAGGCGGCTTGACGTGTAAAGCAAATACCCAAAATAGCCCTTGGTGGAATGTGATAGTGATAAATCAAGTAGGCCACACGTGTGGCCATGGTTTGTGTTTTACCACTCCCAGCACCTGCCTGAATGAGCAACGGTACAAACGGAGGAAACGTTACCGCGGCTCTTTGTGAGTTATCCAAGTACCGTAACGACGCCATTTGCACATTTTCTTATTTAAAATTATTTTTAGTAATATTAATATTACAATTACAGTTTTTTTCGTTGCTATAGTTCATCTTCTCATTATAAAAATTATTATTGCTCTAGTTGGCGATATTGTGTTAGCTTTACTGAATACACTAAATAATTTTTTTGTTGCTTTCACTAGTCTAATAAAAACTATTTTTATTGTTATTTAAAGGTATTGGTAATGTCTGACTTTAGCAGGAGTGTTAATCAATTTGTTATATGTGATTTCTGTATGATCACGTTCGTCGCCTTTTCTGCGTCTACATTTTCTTTATTTAACAAAACCTTTGTAAAAAATAAATATTTTGCTTGATGTATTATATTATTAAACAAATCAAAAAATAATATTTAATAATAACAAGTAATAACAAATAATAAAATTTTTTGCGTATTTTATGTGCATCAATGCGAAATAATGTTTATACATAAATAAATCACTCACAGCAAAAAGAAATTGCTCTTCAAGTACAGAAAATGCTTCTTATATAAACAAACTAATGGAAATCAGTGTATACACATAAAAAAAGATTTTAACAAAATAAATATTCTCAAATTGAAAAAAAAAATAGATAATCGCATTACAACAAACGATTTTAAAACTTTGTATAGTCTTAATATAGAGAAAAATAGGATCGTACAGTTAAAATTTGAAAGATAAATGACTTATATGCATATAAAAAAATAATAATAATAATAAATAATTTGATCTATAAACATATTTACAACAAAGTGTATAATAAAATTGTTTAAAAAATAATGAAATAATCATAGGCACATTAAATTTATTGCAACAGTAGTATAACAAGCGAAACAAAGAGTATAATAAACATTATAGCTTTTGTATTGTTGTAAAAAATCGCTTTATCACAATAATTACTTTTATCGTCACACACATTGTACTCACAATTAGAATGCTGATTATTTACTGGAACAGCTGACATTAATAAGGAGTTGTGCTATCATGCATCTGGTACACATCCACAAAAGTGATTACCTTCTAGGTTGACTTTTTGTAAATTACTCATATCTGCCCATGCAGAGGATAATCTACCACCCATGTTGTTATACGATAGATCGATAACTCGTAATAAACGTAAATGCCAGTGTGGGAGTCGTTTACATGCCTTGGTGTGTGAGATGTACACCTACTCTAATGATTTCATGTCATCTCAGTCATCTGGTATTTAGCCACGTAGTGAGGTGTAACTCAAATCAAGAATTTTCAATTGACTCAACTCACCTCAGTCATCTTCAAATTCATCATATAGATTGCTGTTATGAGATAAATTCATGTAGGTCACAAGCACATCTTTACCATCAACATGATCTGGTATCTCTGGCATTTGGCCATTCAATTGTCTATACGATAAGTCTACCCTGACCTCATTGGTGATCGAGTTACACTCTACTCCACTTCAGCTACAATAATCTGTACCACTTCATATTTGACGTAATTGTGGGAACTCACGTGCAAATTAACGTAAAAATGCATACGTGGCACTTCGTTGATTAGGTGTAATATCTGGAGTAGGTGTACTTGTCGAAGTAGATGAGGTGTCATTACGATCATCACACCGATTACTGTCTTTGTTGCATTCATTTTATTTACATTGAGGGCTTTTATTGTTTGCTCGAACAGCTGACATTAATAAGGAGTTGTGCTATCATGCATCTGGTACACATCCACAAAAGTGATTACCTTCTAGGTTGACTTTTTGTAAATTACTTATATCTGCCCATGCAGAGGATAATCTACCACCCATGTTGTTATACGATAGATCGATAACTCGTAATAAACGTAAATGCCAGTGTGGGAGTCGTTTACATGCCTTGGTGTGTGAGATGTACACCTACTCTAATGATTTCATGTCATCTCAGTCATCTGGTATTTAGCCACGTAGTGAGGTGTAACTCAAATCAAGAATTTTCAATTGACTCAACTCACCTCAGTCATCTTCAAATTCATCATATAGATTGCTGTTATGAGATAAATTCATGTAGGTCACAAGCACATCTTTACCATCAACATGATCTGGTATCTCTGGCATTTGGCCATTCAATTGTCTATACGATAAGTCTACCCTGACCTTATTGGTGATCGAATTACACTCTACTCCACTTCAGCTACAATAATCTGTACCACTTCATATTTGACGTAATTGTGGGAACTCACGTGCAAATTAACGTAAAAATGCATACGTGGCACTTCGTTGATTAGGTGTAATATCTGGAGTAGGTGTACTTGTCGAAGTAGATGAGGTGTCATTACGATCATCACACCGATTACTGTCTTTGTTGCATTCATTTTATTTACATTGAGGGCTTTTATTGTTTGCTCGAACAGCTGACATTAATAAGGAGTTGTGCTATCATGCATCTGGTACACATCCACAAAAGTGATTACCTTCTAGGTTGACTTTTTGTAAATTACTCATATCTGCCCATGCAGAGGATAATCTACCACCCATGTTGTTATACGATAGATCGATAACTCGTAATAAACGTAAATGCCAGTGTGGGAGTCGTTTACATGCCTTGGTGTGTGAGATGTACACCTACTCTAATGATTTCATGTCCTCTCAGTCATTTGGTATTTAGCCACGTAGTGAGGTGTAACTCAAATCAAGAATTTTCAATTGACTCAACTCACCTCAGTCATCTTCAAATTCATCATATAGATTGCTGTTATGTGAGAGATTCATGTAGGTCACAAGCACATCTTTACCATCAACATGATCTGGTATCTCTGGCATTTGGCCATTCAATTGTCTATACGATAAGTCTACCCTGACCTTATTGGTGATCGAATTACACTCTACTCAACTTCAGCTACAATAATCTGTACCACTTCATATTTGACGTAATTGTGGGAACTCACGTGCAAATTAACGTAAAAATGCATACGTGGCACTTCGTTGATCCGATGTTTATCCACTCGCACACGAAATTGCACTTATGCACATGAATAAATAAATTATATAACAAAAATAAATGTGTAATGTCATTTTTGCTTTAACGATATTTAGATCAAAAAAAATAATTATTATAAATAATTCAGCGAAAATAGTTTTGTTGAGTTAATTTACATTCACTATCAACATTATAGTTATTTGTAATATTATGACATCAAAGATATATTTTTATTAGTAATCAAATAATTAAATTAAAAGCAGTCTCCCTTTTTACAGATAAAATACAAATACGTACTAGAAACAAACTACTTTTTTTTTTGATAAAAATTTTTACCCTTATAATAAAAAGCGTGAAATAATTATTTTTTTTTCAAATTATAATTGAACAAATGTTTTGTTTTTTTGTCTTATAATTCAGATTTTGTGTATAGTAATAATAAACTCATACACAACGCTAGATTGATTTGCACTCTTTTTTTACTACAATACAGTAAGAAAATAAAAAACTTAGGAAAAAAATATACACATTTGCTTACATTTTTAAATGTTATTGCATACTCTATTTATACTTATTACTGTCAGAATAAGTCATCAAACGACTGTGAACTGTCGTTCGAACTCACTGCGGATAATGGCGTGTGACTAGTATTCCATTCGTCAGAATCTATACGATTTGAGTCATTTGAAATTAGCGTATCTTCATCGTTATTCGTTTCAATATTAACGTTATGTTGTTGATGATGTTCTTCTGATAACGAATGTGATATCAAAGGTTATTATCCAACTTATTGTAAATCCGCCTAGTTATATGCATAAGCATTAACGTCATTGTTGCCATTTTCTTCATTATTAGTGTTGTTGTTATTGCTGTCGTACTCTTCATCATGCTGCTCGTTGTCCTCTAAAGCTGTTAAAAGTGTTAGTAGGCTTGCGGTGCTGAAAAGAGACAGTATTCCGTTGTTAACGGTTCGGCTGTATGACTGAACCCCCCCTCCATTGGATGTTCATCTATTAATTATATTAAGGGAATTGACGTAAAAATCCTGTAACGCGTTAATTGCACTCTTTACTCAGACATCAAGAGCTTCTGTTTATGTTTACTAGAGTGGTGATTATTTACTTTTATTGTTTTACTTTTCCATTTCTTAGTTTTGACTGTTAGATAGTTATGGCGCGATATCACCTGCAGTTGTACTTGCAATATTTGCTTCCTCTCTGCTGCCAATATACTCGTGTGTTTCTACTCCCTCTTGATTAGTATTAACATGCAAATTGGTAAAGTTGTCCGTCTCCACATTAACATTGTCAGTGAGTGGATGTGATGCTGATTCATTTGAATTGTCGTTGGGTGCTTTTTCGCACAACCTTCAAGTCTCATGCATAATACTTTTTATTTTTAAAAACTTATTGTAGAGTGTGTGTGTAAGACGATAATCATGTAAACTATTCAGCAAACGTCGAAATTATTTATCGAAATACGTTATTATAAAGTGTTTTGTTAGTGTGCCATTAGCCAGTAATTGTGCCTTATTGTACAATTTTGCATCATAGTCATTCGTGCCTGTGCACCGAGTTACGATGAGACCAATAAAGTCTGGTGTAGGAGTGGTGTGAAAGCTTTTACGCTGACGAGCAATTTTCTACATTTGTCTTATCATCGTTTTAACTTTTTCTTAATTTGTCTGTCGTAATAAATCTTCTTCTTCTCCTTGTCATTATTCTTATTATTCATCATCATCATTTTCTTCTTCATCAATATCTTCTTGATTTTCTTCTTGTTGTTCACTATGAGCATGATCATTTACAGCTGTTAACTCTGAATGTTCTTACTACTCATTAGATTGAATAGCTGTATTCACAGTCGAGTTTACCGTTTCCACATGTTGCTCTTCAGTAATAATCTCTTCTTCTGCGTCATCATTGTTATTGCTATAATTATTTTATGTAAAGGTTTCAGATTATTGTGTGTTGACAAGAGTATTGTAGGCGCCAGAGTGAGTTTCATATTCATAATTGTCATTTTCAGTGTCCTCTTCATATCGTCTCATTGCATCCGCAGCTGCAGACGCGATTGCTGATTATTATTGTGTGTTATTATTATTACTGTTACTAATTTGTTCCATTTTACGCTGCTTTTTTCTTCTACTGCGATTATTCTATTTTTCGTTTTGGGCATGCGCTTTTTCTTACTCGATTGTTCTCATCGCATCAATAACCTTGTCATGCTTGGCAAAGCCTCAGCCAAGAAACGAGCCACAGTTGATACAGTGACAAAAGCATCAATCATAGCCAACAAAAAAGGGGTGTTAGCTGCTATACGCACCTCTAGTAAACACGCATGAAATGCCATCATTGACTTTACGTGATTAGATCACTCTGTTTATTTCTTTATCTGTAGCAGTGTTATCCTCTTTATTAATCTACTTATTACTTATGGTTGTAATACACGTATTGACTTGCACCACACTCTCATCAGGATTATTGTTATTATCAGCAGTATTAATATTATTTGTAAGCTGTACATCATCCTTATGAAGTGTTTTATCAATAACTTCGTTGGGTTTATTGACTTATGTAGAACAAGATGAAGAAGGCATTGTACGACATTATGTATGTATATATGGTGAAATACGCACCACATCAAAGCGAACAGAACTTGGGTTAGTTGCGGAGTAGGCTCACACCGGTTTTTAGTTTTCGAAAAGATCAAGTTCGTAGCAATACACCTGATCTCTTCACGCGTCATCGGCACGAGCTCGGAGTATTTCACGGTTACTCGCAATCGGGTAATTGCATTAGGCACACAATAATACTTCAATTTTATTTGTACTTTGATTTTATTATTATTGTTGTTGTTCATTGGGCATGTTAACAGGTTAAGGCGAATAATTATTGCTATTGCTGTCGTTGGTAGCAGTAATTTCAGATTCAATTCTTTGTGCGGATTCAATTTCAGCAATAAAATTATTAACTTAAGTTTATAATATATTATACAGCATTTCCGATTCACTCAAATTTTGTTGAGGGAGATTATCAGTTTCTGCGATTGCCTCAGATTATTGCACTGCATTTGTATTACCCTCATTTATATCAGTATTTCCATTATTAATATTATCATCTTCATTGAATTCAACAGTAGCAGTTTACATAGCATGTGCATTGATAAATTATTATAAATTAATGTTACTGCTGACTTAGTTTTCATAGATAACTTCAGTGTTATTAGTGACATTATCATTAACATTAACATCATCATTTGCGTCGTGATCTGTCTACTCATTTACTTAATTAGGCGAAGGAGGAGAAGACATTTTATCTGTACAAAATGAATATATATTTATATATTCACTACGATAATGTGAAAGTGGAAGTAGATGATGATCCACTGAGAAAGGAAAAGAAAAAAAGTTATAGCTTGACACAATTTATTGTGGAAAAAAAAGCAACACTATAAGATAAGCAACAATTCTATGATTGATTACTTATATACTACTTACTAGTTGTTTTTTTGAACTATTTAACTGCTTAGCTATATATATATATATATACAATAAAAGTAAACGAAGTAAAACGTTAAAAAATGATAAATGATAAGACAGAAGGTATCATGTTATATTTTTTATAAAAATGAGATTATTAACATGTAAGATAAACTTTTCTTTACTGTCTAGTTCGAAAGGTGGTGATTACACCTTACAGTTTTGCTATTGACAAAATAGTTTACATAGTATAAACGATCATCACACTTAATAGTAAAGCGTTATACTTGCATCAAGCAAAAAAAACATAGTTCGTTGAGGTACATGTTAGAATGGTTGTATGTGTGTGTATGTATGTGTAGTAAAACACACACATGAACAAAAGAAGTATTGTTTTACATAAATAGAAAATGCGTTATTAAAAATTTATAATCAAACTATGTTAATACAAAAATCTTTTTTATTGACATGAATATGCAAAACAAAAATTACGTCCGTTAATAAATATTTTAATATACATATAAATATATTACTGTACATATGTTTGTAAATTATTATACATGATGCATGCAAATCAATTGATAAAATAATGTTTTTACATAAATTTATAATATAATTTTTGTCTATATTAATTTCTTATTTGATGTAGTAATTTTACACATTCTACTACCATGGACCAATTTCTACACGTGCATTATCGGAAGCTATTTGTATTTTACTTTTACCATTGCTATTAGTCTCATCTTTACTTTCCGTAGTTGTCAACTTTGTGCTATTTTCAGAAGTGTTTGAATTTTGTCTTTGACGTAGTTTGTTGCGACGTGCCTTATTACGTGCATGTGTCATTGCCTTATCATTTTGGTGTAACGTAGAATTAATCTGTAAATGATTGCACTATTATGGCACTATAAACGAAACTCGTTTGCTTAACTTGTTAGCTGATGCAAAGACATTATTTGAACTTCCTTCTACTTGATTTTATTGTTAGTATTACTACTACTGTTGCTTCTTCTTATCCTATTGTTACTGTAATGATAATGGTGATTATGACGATGACGATGACGATGACGATGATGATGATGATGATGATACGATAGAGTTGGATGTTAGCGATACTGCTGAAATAGGCCGATGTTCACTTTACTACTACGTTGACAATTTTTGTAATTATTAATTTGTGCAATTTTTCCTTCTTGAGTCTTGTTTGTCATTGTTTACTTTGTTTCGTATTATGCCATCATCATCACATGTATTTTTATAATAACCATTTGTTGTCTTGGTGTTTTACTTGTGTATATTTGATAAAGTAAACCTACGAGTAATGTTTTATGCGGATGTAGCAGCTAGCACTGCTGGGTTGATGAGAAAGGCAGGGTGTTGATGTTCGTTTCAGGTCATCAGCTCTGCTGGTCGCTTGTACCGTAGCAAATCACGCAAGGTGCAAATGGTTGTATTTTTGTTTACATGTTATTTTTCGTCAACACGTATTTTTTACACTTCTTAAAAGAGCTTATCTAGAGATGGGACTAATGAATACGTTCTGTATTTCATGAACCAATTATTATTTTTATACACATCACCCTCATCCACATCATTACCATGACGACGTATTTGCAATGAACAATAACGTGTTTTTCCATTGACAAGATTAAAAACAGTATTGTTGTCACAATACATATTATTATTATTATTATTACTACTGCTCTTTACAAAATTTGTTAACGAAGATGAACTTAGTTTGTTCTGTTACTCCTTCATGTTTTCACTTAATTGTCTATCGTAATTTGCTCGAGTTTGTAATGAACACTATAGTTAACCTTTTGCATTTAGTAGGTGTGAGACGGCAACGGTTTCATGATATAAAATTTTCAGTGAGGGCAATGAGTAAATGAGAAGTACAATGGCATCATTGGTTAAAGAAGGCAGCTGCAACACATTTAGTGTTTGTAGATAAGTCAATGATAGCAAACAACGCAAGCCACCTTCAGACAATGTGTATTATGTAGCATTATGACATTTTATAGTGTTTCTACTCTCAATTCCGCTTTATTTCTTGTTTTCTTCCTTTTATGCTTGATTGTCTTTAATTATTATTGTTGTTGTACAAGCAGATCCGCATAAGTTAAGACTTTACAAGTACGGGCATCGTTACACCAACACACTCAGCGATTTGTCACACGCTATTGGTGTAAGTAAGATGTTTAGCTCACGCAAGGAAGAAGGCAAACTGTAAGCGATAAGTACACTTAGCCCCACACAGCCTTGTAATTTCAATGTGTGAAGTGTGTTTTGTGATTTGTAAACTTCAAGCAAATTTGTTAATGCATTGTCATTTGTGAAGGTGCAATTGACAAACTACAAGATACACAATTCACCTTGTTGTTTGTTCTTGACAGAGTTACTATCTTATTATTATTATTATTACTTTTCTTTCTTCTTTTATGATAATTGTTAAGATTATATTACGTTATCTACACATGCTCCACTGTTATCATGATGACGTGTGTTGTGTGTATGTACACGAAGGAAGCAGTTCAATGTGCATTCATCAATTACCATGTCATGAAACGCTACCTGTTGTAAGTGAGGTGCGATGAAATAATCAGGCGTCGATATCAAAGCCCGATTACGAATAGGCAACGGCAGACACTTGAGTAATGGCATATGAAGCTGACGAACACAGGTCAAGGTGCTAAATAACACCTCAACATGTTTGAGAGCTATTTTAGTAATACGCGGTACATTTTACAATCGTAACACTTTCACATTAGCAAACGAGTTAATAAAATGCACCCCATCGTGATCTAATAAAGTACACCCACTCAAATCAAGATGACTTAGTTCATGCAGATGACGTAGTAAACGATGTAGCAGACTATTGGTAAGCAAAGTGCAGTTGGTAAGCATTAAACACGTAACGTGAGGACATGTATGACAACTTCGTAGTGTACATGGGTCAAGCAATGTGCACAAACTTAGATCTAACGTGGACATGGCAAGCAGAGGTAGATGCATCGAGTTAACGTGATCCTCTACGTAATTAAACGTACTACTCTGACCTTGTAAAGTATTGTTGTTGCTGTCTTGCAGTTCTTTGGTTTGGTTTACTTTGCAAAGTTACTATCGCTGCTATAACAACCTGAAAAGCATTTGCAATGCATCATCATGAACACTCAAAAAGGGTAGAGATAAATACAGCGTGTTTACCTTACTTCCATTTGAAAAATTTGAGTTTTAACTTTAGCAACTATAGGACTATTTATTCGTATTTTGTGAAACTTGCAAAACTGCCAAAGACTACACTAATGCCCTGAGGGCCAATGTCGTGTTCACATGATAAATCTACAGGTGTTGCAGTGATGTAAAATGTGGTAGGAGATGCGTGGCAAAAAAATTAATGCCCGCCTCATTACTCTCTTCTTACACTCGTAATGTGATTCGATGCACACAGCTTGTAAAAACACACGCTAGAGGATGATGCGCATGAAACGGCTTGGTCAGAAACTGCTACACGACCGCAAGCTGGGCAAATGTGATGGGTGGCTACACCATTGTCAAAGTACTACACTCATTTATATCACTATTCCTCCTGCTATTATAATAATTATTATTGTTTTCTTGTTTACTTTATGTAGTGTTTGTAGTAGAATGACATGTACAAATGTAATACAAACTGGTGAGTAATTGTGGATGGGGCTAGACGTGTAGATCACATGATGCCTTGACATAGTCACCAAATAGTCTTTGCCTTTCTGACTAGACATTTTAATTTACTTTACGTTTACACGTTTCATCAGCAGTAATACTATCACAATCAATGTTGGTATCAGGTAGATTGCAAACACTTTTCTTTGTTATAAAGTTATTTCCACTGTTTTGTGCGTGTGTTAAGAAGTAAAGCTTATCACTCATCTACTTCATCGAATAACGATAACGATCTACCTTTAAACTCAATATTTGTTTACTTGATTTACATTCTACGTGGTCTACTTTGTTATTTTCTATGCTCCTACTACAACTATCTGATTTTGTTTTATTATTATCATCGCGTTCAGCACATTTGAACTGATATTCACATACTTCTTGTAATGTATGCACCTGTGCGGCAAGTTCATCATTCTACTTTAGTAAACTTCGTAATCGAATTTGATGAGTTTGCAGCTCATTATGCATCATACGCTGTAGGACACGCAAGTTTTATATTTCGTTGTGTGCATGTGTAGACGAAATTTACTGTCCACTGATTTGATGCTTAAGGCGTGCAAGTTACTCATGTGCACTTTGCAATTGTTGATGCAACTGAGCACACTCGTACAACTTTGTCTTGTACCGAGTCAATGGTATAGCAGCTTCGTCTATGTTATATTTGTTTGATATATACTTGGTACTACACTCATTTGTGTTATTATCATGTGCACATTATTATTTATTTTACGCTACAGCAATTTCTGCTGCCCTTGTTATGTTAGTCAGCATATCAGAATTCTTTACACTTTTACTGTAAATGTGTTTCTACTATATTTGTTCGCTATTTGTATAAAATGTTATATAATATATAAATCTGTAAAAACAGACAATTACAAAGCTTTGTTATACAAATAGAAGAAGGACGAATAAAAAATTGACATGATATTACTCATACGATAATGACATAAAAATATAAAAATATATAAAAAAAAGTACGTAAGCAAAACTCAACTATCAGTTTATACACATAAAAATATTTTGTAAATCAAAAAAAAAAAAAAAAGAGTGAAACTTCAAAACAAATGTCAAAATACACAAAAAACTATACACAGCACTCGTCACACCCGTCTTTCTTCGTAATGACAGATACACTCAAATACAACTGATATTGGTAAACATAGAGACGACGTAAATCTTCAATATGACAAGCATCAAAATAAAGATGCGTCTCTCTTATTTTATAGAAACATTGATCATCTCACACTTCTTTTTATGCTTTTGAAGTAGTTCTGCATACTTCAGACAGAAACACGTCTTCATCAACGTTTACATTTATAGTAACTATATATTGTCGATAAATGTCGAAATAATATATAATAACTAACATATACTAAAAACAACAATTGACAGAAAAAAATACGTAACTATGCTAAGGGATAATAATATTTTTGAAAAAAAATTTTTAGCTATTACAATCGATTCAGTAAACGTATTATGACCTATTTGTAATCTATAATTATCAGAATACTGACGAGCACTGAAAAAATAAATATAATTTTCAGCCTTGTCTATTCACAATATAAGCGTTTGTCTAGTCCATATGTAATACGTTACTCAAAACTTACAGTAAATAAAAAATTGATCTGTAACACTTTTAATGAAGTTGATTTTGAGTAAAATTGTAATAACAAGGAAAAAATGGTAAGAGCACAATCAGCAGTTGTTGTTTTACTCATCAGTGAATGCCAAAAATTGTTTTATTAATAATAATAACAAAATAAATATAGAAGGTCAAACAAATATACATTACAAACCGATCACACAAATAAAACTATAATATATTTTTTTATATGTTAGCTTTGAAAGTTTGGCATATACTATAAACTATTTACTTCTTTTGAAACTCTGTTTAAAACCAGGCAACAGTCGCTGAAGCGGATGGACGACGTGCCTTTGGTGATATCAACTTTACATTATCCAAGTTAGCTGGTTTATTTAACTACACATAGGACGGTAAATTACCTCGACTGGTAGATGACATTGACTGTGGACTAACCGGACGTGAGTGATTTACTTCATTGTTGCTGTTGTTACTGCTGATACTATGAGCAATATTCTTGTTTTGCACTTCATCAGATGCTTTCTTATCTTGTAATTATTGCTTGATTTTCAGCAATTCATCAAATACCATGAGTGGAGTTCGAACTCTGCCATCGTGCAAGGAAGGTAAAAACTGTACACTGTCTTGAGCACGTCGGGCAGTAATAAACTACGCTGGCTGTCATTGAGTTTGTCTTTATAACAAATAATCCCGTAATGGGTCAAACACCTCATGGGCGATGAAGGGACTTAGCATGTCCTCTTCCTCACGTGGTAGCTGTGGAACTTACACGTCTACGGTAGGATGGGTTTAGTGATTGATTGCACTTAGCATGAGCGGTGGCACGGGAGGCAAGGCAGAGGATGCTGACGAAGAGGAGGTAGTAGTAGTAATTGTATTTGCTGCTGTTGTCTTCTCATGTACAGACTTGTTACTGTTACTGTGCACACGTGGAGTGTGTACTTTACCTTATGCATTTTTAGTATTAGCGTTACCTTCAAAAATTTTGAGTTTTTTCTCTTTTTCTTCCTTATCATGTAATGCTATGCCGTCATCACGAGAGAGCAACGACGATAAAATGTGCTACTGCACAAACGAGTCGGGTACGAGATTACTCAATGACAGTGCCAGTTCATTTAACTGGGTGTGTGCAAAACGAACGGCATGCACTTTATCACTGCATACCTGAGTAGAGGTGCCATAGTTTGAACCAAGCACCACAAACCGAGGTGGACACATGGTAAATGGCCGTAGTGCATAAATGGGCACATGCACCTCTACCGGTTGCTTGTGGGACATTTTCAGTGGCGCCATCACACAATAATAGCTCTCTTCCTCACCATACTCCATGTCAAAAAAATACTAGGCCGTTACCCCAACACAGGACAAGTTATGAAATGCGTTATCGTTGGTTAGTGCAGAACGTACCACGGCGGCAAAATGATACTTGGCCTCCTGTGCATCTACAAAGCTGGAGTGTGGACGAGATGGGTCATGTGAGTTGAGAATGATGAGCAACACCTACTCATTGGTCTTGTCATAGACCATCAAATCAAAATTACCAGACTGCATCGTGTTCGGGTCATTGTTCTCCCGATAGGTGTACTTCACTGGAGCAAGTACCAAAAAATGGGGTAGTTAACGCTTGTCTGCCACTTTATTGCCAAAGGAGATGCGATGAGCCGAGTTAATCGTGGGCACGTATGAGGACTTTTGTGGGAATCAGAACTTGTAATAATCCTACACGGTGGTGTTATTCTTACCCACCAGTTTATTTGGTCCGATTTGTGGGCAATCGGCGGTGAGACAGGCCAACAGCCAGTAGGTAAACAAATTACGATCTTTTAGCAACTTCATATTTTCTTCCTTTTTATTTTCTATATTGATATGACTATGAATATTATTATGCTCATCTTGAGGTGTTTGTGAGGATGCTTGATCCGTTTCAGAAAAGGCACCACTCTTCATGAGTACATCTGCCTCATGCATCATTCGATTGTACATGAAATTCTGATAACATGATTGGATTATCTTGGGCAACGAGTACTGAGCCACACGAGATGATAAGATTAACAACTAATCCATTTGTGCTACTCCTGCAGAGGGCGACGAAGGAGCGGAAAAAATGTTAGACGCAGAGGACATGGACGTGGTAGAGGTTGGAGACGAAGGTTGTATTTGTAGTAGCAGTGGTGGTGGTGATAATGATAATGGCAATGAGCTGAGTACCCCACCTTCATATGGAGTGCTCAGCTCCTCATCTCGACGAGTCAGGAGGGCCATTAACTTGTCAATTCCATATTATGCAAAGATGGCATTACGTGTACGGGTGAATTACTGAACGGTTTTCATACTCTACGATTGCATTAACGCCTGAGAAAGTTTGGCGGTGGTTTACCGAAGTTGTTCATACTCTACACGTTTGTTATGTAGTACTTCTTGACTGTACATCTTGTTATGCTCATCTACGTGAAACGGTTAAGAAGATTGAGTAAAGAAAAGCCCAGCTTTAATGTTATCCGTCTGATGAAACTTACTGTTGTTTATATTAACTAACCCATTGTTTAGCTTTTTCAGTACCTCAGGTACTTCGCCATCGCTGCTCTCACTCGCGTATTTGCCCTCGTTGAGTGAAGCGTATTGTCGGTACAGTGCTACCGTGGCGGCGCTCTACAGCAGCAGTGCCTGTGATGGGTGATAGGTCATAAACATGGGGTGACGAAGTAAAATGGCATTTTCGCGTTCTCACTAGGCGAGTACACCATGCGCCGCCTTCAGCTCCGCCTGCTACGTACTCTGTAACACACGTGTTAGCAAACGGCGCTGGCGTTCTGTGAAAAAGCAGGCTCGTGCCTTGGCACTCCGTTCCACTTGGGCAAAAGTTGCATCGGCCTCTGCTTCTGAATCAAAAAAATTACGTAATTTGAGCTGCACCTTTTGGTTGGTCAGCGCGTTACGAAGTTGGGTGTGAATAGCAGTACGAATGGTCAAGAGCTATGATTGGGGTGAGCACAGTAATCTACGCGTACGTTACATGTATCGATTGGAGTTTAGTAGCTGAGGATCACCCGCGTAGTAGTCCATTGTGCTGGAGATGATCGAGCTTGCCACCTGCACCGCGGTAGACATCTATCTCTTTGTAAAATATTATATAAACAAATATATAAATATAAATAAATTGTTCTAATAAAGTGTGATAAATATTCTGAATTGCAACTTTTTATAAACTATGATAAATAAAAAATAAAGATGTAAGAAAAGAGCGTGATAGTGATTAAGTACATGATTTTTTTATTTCAGTACTTTAAATTTAAATAAAATTTCCATAATAGAACTGTATTTTACATTTTTGTATAAAATATAATTATTTTTTCGTTGGTACTAATCATACTGGTTGCTTAGCGGAAAAAGTTAGCGTCGGGCTCTGTAGTTCTATTGTGATCATTGCTCTTGTTATCATTCACAGTAGCTGTATTTGACTACTTTGCCTCTACCACGGTAATCTCTTCTCAGTTTAGAGGTACCATGTTATCACAGTTTTCTATTGGTAAGTAAAAGGCACTACCATAGGTGGGCACGGAGAGCTGCTCAATCAGTGGCTCACGTTACAAATACTACTTTACAGTTCACTAGGATGAGGCAAGCTAGGTGAGCATCTCACTCAGTGCTACGAGTGTGTAATCTTACAACTTCAATGTGGGCAACGAAGAAGAAGAAGAAGAAGAAGATGTGGCTATGATAGACTTGCTTTCATGTAAATTGCCTGTTTACGCAGGTATACTTTTACTAGTATCATTCCGTTCTATGTCTTAGTTCTTATTGTCAAGATTGTTTTGCATACATTCATTTTACTTTGCTTACTTCTACTTTTTTTTACGTAATAAATTTTTGTACGTCGTATGTTTACTGAAGTAGGATGACTACACAGAGGCAGCCTAGGCAAATAACTGTTCACTGTTTAGTATATTTGTGGCACTTTGTGCATTGTGTAATTATTTCTGAACACACTACGTGTGCTCATACTGTTCTCAGCGTGAGGTATGTGGTATTAGTCCCAACTAACGTGCAGATAAACATTATTATATCTAATTATTATCATTATTACTATAATAATTTTTATTTTTGTTTTGATTTGTAGCATTAGTAAGTTTACGAATTTGCCGTGGTGTCAGATAGCGATATTTGTGTAAAATGAGCGTCTGCCATGGCCGATAACGTTTACTAATTTCATCTTCAATCAATAACACACGTTCACGTTCACTATTTGCGATACGAGCTCGTTCATGTAAATAGTCACTAAAGTTTGTGTAACTAAACGCAGCAGATGACCAATACGATGGCAAATTGCGCTATTACTCATCGGGTAGTACATCTTCTACCATGTGAATTGGTAAAGGTAGATAGCGTTGTGTGAATCGTTTCCATATCAACTACCTTTCACGCAGAGGAGCAGGAATAAACAATGTCACATCACACTGTAAGTTTTTCAGTGTTTACGCGAAATATTGCAAGAATGGACGTGGTCGAATACGATGCATCTGGTGCGTGTCAAGGTGTACAATGGTGCCGTTTACACGAATGCCAATAATAAGTTTATGATGTAACTTTAGCACCTGACTATTGCCCACACGTGTGATGGCAGAGGACATGTAAAAGTTAATTCAAATCAAAAACAACAACAACAATAAAACGCTTAACGATATGCGATAGATTAAATTTGTTCTCACTCTATATATACACACACACAAAAAAAAAAGAAGAAGTAATGGGTAAATAAGATATTTTACTGTAAAATAATTTTTTTTGTACAAAAAATAGCATCATACTATGATACCTGTTAACAGTTTAGTTAATTACTAAAACATATAATGTTATTGAAAATTTTTATGTTTTAAAGTAAATATATAAAAGGTAATTTACATATATAAAGTCGTTACACCACAAAAAAATATTAATAACTGTATATTTACATACTTATGTTAGTTTACATCGTGAGTTTTGTGTACTTTTTGTGAATTCGAAATCGATCACGCAGTGACACCTGTGCATTGTCAAATACCTCGTCATCTATATCAGCTACGTAATCTAGTAATTCGTCAATACTGTCATTATCATCATTATTATAATTATTATGATTGTTATCATTGTCATCATTAATTGTATCATATTGTTGCCAGACATTCTACCGATTCCACTTATTATCTTCCTTTACTACTGCCTAGTTCTACTAATACTTTTACTTTGTATTAGATGGAGAATGTAATGGCAGGGCATAGAAGTCATCCTTGTACAAGTTTCAGCTACTACTGGTTACCTCTAATTATAAGAGTTTATTGTGCAACTTTCGAGCCAAGTTTACTCGTCGTCGAGCATACATGTACGAGTGATTGAGTAAGTTTTTCAGTTTAATACGTGTTTACGCCTATCGTAGCATTCGTCTACGTGAATTTCCTGCAGACGCAATGCGAATGCTACGATGCTGTCGGAGTAATGGATGTACTGATGATGTTGATGCCTGTGGTAAGTGGTCAATCAGTGGTAAGTGTGTAGATGTAGTTTCATTTTGCTACTATTACTACTTCTATTTCTCTCTTTATTAGTATTATTAAACATTATGTTACTTCTTTTTCTACGAAACGTTATCATTTTACTTTGAATATTACATTTGATTTACCACATCTGCGTGATTTATATCACAAATCATTTTTACACTTGTGTCAGTATTCAAATTATTATTAGTATTACTACTACTATCATTACTCCTTTTTTGCTATGTAATAAAACGTTCACTATTCAGAATAGTAGAGCTGAGTGTTCTGTTAAATCGATCTTTTTACTGTAATGTGAAGAGTTTAGAGCGAATAAAGGATGCGGCGAGTGGGTCATCGTACAAGTGTGTCTTGCACGAGTGCAACGTGGTAATGTCATTGATTACCTCTTACTCTTCTTCCACATATAGTTATTTATTAACATTTTTATGTGTTTGTCACTTATTACTTTCGTTTTTTCTTCGATTTGTGTTATGGCGTGGTGCGAGATGCTCATATGGGTATGTGTTCAAGTAACGTAATTGATCTAATGTAAAGTGTTGTAGTGGGACAAGCAAAGAGAGACGTCGTTTGTTGAAATTTGTACCCAGTAGCGACGGTCGTGTTAACTTTCACATTGACGTATTATTTTTTTAGTTTTTCTTTTATTTTTATAAGAGTGACATCATCAGTTCATTGCTATTCGGATTTGTGAAGCGTGCACTTCAGTCAAGACCATCCATCTCCTTTTTACTTGTAATTTTGCTTTTGTCTTTTCTTTTTTGTAGTTGCAATGATGATTAGATTTTTGTGTTTACGCTATGTGTAGAGTTTACATACGGTAGACGTGTGAAGAAGTAAGGACAGTGGTTTTGTGAATGATCTCCATATAAGCAAATACGAACTAGTGTTCAAAACTAAACATAATCTTGCTACGTAGAAGCAGCAATATCACGCATAAAGATAAACGGGAATGTAAAGAATTTTTCAAAGAAGGTGTTAAACGGGATGAGTATCTATGCCGTACCGCGGTAGACTCACTACTCATGCGCAATTTTATCGTACAAATCGTTGTTACCTACAAAGGTAGGGAAAAATAAATGGAGCAATGATTTCACAAATGTCATGTAGCCATCTGCACCTAACTCCCGTTCACTGCTCAGTGGGAGACAGTTGTAGATGTCCCGTAGTGCCTGACGGGCGAGTAAAGAGGAGTTGTGTAAGTAGTCTCACCACCACTGCCACTTCATTTCACATTATGTATTAATAGAGCTATTGTATTATTGCTGCTGTACATGCGAAAGAGCACACGAAAGAAGACCTAGTAAATAATGTTTTTTATGCTACGATTACTATTTTGGCGATGAGGTTTACTTCTGAGAAATTGAATCTGTACTACTTCAGCTTACTTTGTACACAGACTAAGTCTACTGTAAAAATGGGACATCAGAAAGATCAAGTAATTATTATTATTACTGCTATTATTGCTGATGTGATCGCAGTTCTTTTTTCTTTTGTTGCGTAGTGCTGTATTTGTGAAGTGCAACACAATACATCTTGTACAAAATGAGAAGTTGACTTTGACGAAATGTACCTACACATTGCCATTTATTACTTCTTCTCCTTTTCGTTTTTGTTTCATTATAATTACTATCATTGTTGCTGTAATGCTAAAGCGGTTTCATGAAATTGACAAAGAGTGAATTATGTCGAAAAGGTTTTAGACATGATTTTTTACTATTTAGCATTTACAAATTATTGTTATCACTATTACTAGTATTTGTGTTAATTGTTTTCTACTGTTAGTGAGAAGAGTATCAGTTTGATTTTTACATTTCTTGTCTGTTTTGCTTTGTTTCACTCATTCATTGTTGTAGTGCCTTGTCTTACAGTGTGTAGCTGTTATCATGTAGCATGTTCATTGTAATTTAGCACCCATGCGCACGTAGCATTGCGAGTTTGGCATTACGTTTATTGACATACTACTTTAATCGTTATCATCTTCTCTTGTGTTGAGGATGATGATATTATCGTGCAGATTTATCAGACAAACACATTTTTTAGCGTTCCACGTTGTGCTAATCATTCATAAAAGATGTTTCATTATTATCAATATCAGGCCACATGGCTTAACGAGGATCAGGGTTGACTCGAATAAACCCAGCAGGCGGTAAATTACATTTATAGCCACCATTAATAGTAGCACTATTACCAAATTGATTAATTTGATTTGAATGTGATGAAGAAGAGGATGTAGATCAGTAATAACTCAATCCATACAAGTTATTTGCTCCATCCACACAACTTCTTGCAAGTAATTTGCGAAAATGCATCTCATCATGTTCACATTAAGCTTTATCATTTTTATTATATACATTTTTTGAATTATGTATTTTCTAGAGTCTATTATTACTATTACAACTATTTGTAATGTTGTTATGTAGATTTACTTGACTTGCCATGTACTACTTTTTTCGTTCGTCTACTTGAGTTCGTGCACTCTTCACGGCAAACAGTTTCGCATAAGGTGTGTTCTGTGTAACTCGTGCTCACATCATACTTTACTCTACACTTTCTATAGATGGGAAATAAAACACACTTTTCCTATTTTTTATAATACTTTCATAATAATTATCATCATGTTTACTATAATTACTATCTGCATTCAACGCATCTCGTGCTTCTTGATATTACAAATTGTTGTCAATAATATCGCGTGCATCGCATTTTTTACACCGCTACGAGGTTTACGTGGAATATCGACGAACTCGATGTAAATAATTTGACACCACAGACGACGCGTTAATGTTGCTGTTGCTGTTCCAACAGTGAGATTCATTTGTATATTTACCATTGCCTACTTCGCATTCTGCATTACACCTATTACTATTGTAACAATTATTGTTTTTTGTAAACTTATTCTGTTATGGTGCAATTGACGGCAAAAGCATTGTGTGCTATACTTTGTACGAAGAGGTGTTGATGATAGATTGTGGGTGATGTGTGGCTACATTGTCAGTACTATGAAGAAACAAAAATTGAGAAGTACAGCTTTTGAAAAATTATTCTTATTATTATTATAACTACTTCTGATTTGATGATGATGATGATGATGATGATAAACATGATGGCTAACATGCTTTACGTTCTTTCCTTGTGCTTTATTTGTATGTAATGCGTTAAGGATATTTTTACAAGACTATTTGTTCTCATCTGTAAATTTACGTGGCTATAAATGTTAGTTGTTTGCGAAACTGCTCGTCCACCAAAATGCGTTTTCACCACGGCAAAGATTTGCTTGGTTGCATTGATACAATAATAATATAGTAAATATGTGTAAAATAAAAAATATTTGCTAAAATTTAAAGTCAAAATTAAGAAAAAAGCAAAAAAAAATTTGTCAGATCAAGTATTGTATTGTGGACAACAAAACTATAATTACACTAAATTGTTAAATTTCATGATCTTTCTTTATTTTTAGCTATTTATATTTATAGAAATAGATATATGTATAAACTTGTTTATATAGATTAAACATAAGGTTATATATGTAAACAAAAGTGTTTTCACTGTTATTAGTTTACTTACAATCGCATGTACAGCTTCACATACTCTAACTTTTCTGCTATCCCAACACTCAAACGCTGACGCTGTAGCATTCGATTAGTCATGACGTTAATAAACCCAGCTTGCACTTCCCTCATAGCCTATGCACCCATCTTTCACACTACTATACTATTGTTGTTCTTGTTATCTTCTTCTTTTACATTTTTAGCAACAATAGCATTTCCTCGTACATTTGTGATTTGTTGACGGTGAATCGTGTAAATGGCAGATGGCAGAAATGGACTGCGTCACTTGACATCTTTGCTGCCAAATAGTAAACTGCCAAACTGAAAGCAACACCTACATCCATTTAGCACAGCGCAGAATACATTACTCTAGCTTTCTTTCGTAATATTATTAGTGTTACTATTTTGATTAGTTTTATTTGATTATGTGATGACGGTCAACAACGAAGGTGAGTTGTAGTATATGGAGATGCATCGTATATACAAGCCTTGTTGTTATAATTACTCTTGACGAGTACATGTGTTTTCAATGTTTTTATTATAGAGAGGCTGAATGAGTTACAGAGATGGAAGAGCAAGTATTCCTCGGCCATTACTTGTTGTACCTTCGGCAAACAGTAAAATGGGAGTGTTTTTATGTTCTTGCATCAATTGTTACTGTAAAGGCCTCACGTTCACTGTAAATGTGTTAGATTGTGCGGTTTTCTTACTATTTGTACTTCATTGTTGTAAATAGTTTAGTGTACCAGTGTAGTAAATGTACATCATTACCCGTCATCGATTCAGGCACCCTGGTCTGAAAACTTTCACAGTACCATCGTTACTTGTTTATTATGTTCCTTTATGTTTCTGTTACGTCAATTATTTCTTTTTTACAAGAGTTGATTGCAAATTTTGAGGAAGTGGGAAAGCAACGAGGTAATCTTACGTGTTCAGAGCTAATTAGGCAACAAACACATCTCAAACACTCTGCATATTGACCAAAATTACTTCTGGTACGTTATCATTATCATAGCTATTTCTGCATTGTTTGTTTTTGAACATGCTGGCTTGGGCATGTGTGGGCAAGAAAGTTTTGTGCTAGTGCACGGTACAGTTGGTCAAAGCAAACAAAATGCCACGTAGACAAAAATGTCGTGCAAATGGTAAGAACAACAACATGGACACAACGTAGTGTACATACGAGCCACATGCCTGTAATGCAAAATGTAATAGATCAAGCAACATGAGAAGTAAAACTAACGCAAGAGCCAAGAGCAGACGAAACGGAAATAGAATACAAGCAATGGTGTAACTGAGCAGAGTAGGTTTGATGAAACACACAAAGGGGTCAATACCCGTCGCACGATCGGTAAATGGACGGAATTTCTACATTTCGTTCCTTCTCTCTTCTTTTATTATTTCTTGTTAAATTTGTATATGTTTAATATAACTTAGTGCTACAGAAAAACCAAAAACACAGAACAAATATAAAAAATGCACATTAACAGTTACTAAGTTTATATGATCACTGAAGATAGTTAGTAGCATCAGAATGTCTAACACATTAGCGGAAAAATTGAATACATAAGTAAAATCACTGCAAAGAAAAGGTTCATTATTATGCTTTAATCAATCTTATTGAACAAAAAAAAGGAAATTAAAATAACGATAAGAGGTGTGTATATATGTAAATAAGCACAGTGTATACAGTTCAGCACGAAAATAGATATAAAAATTTGTATAAAATTACAAAAAGTTTTTGTCACTTTTACCTTCGTGAAATTAAAAGTTAATACGTTAATATTATATAAAAAAGTGTACGTGTATATGTATGATTGTAATTTACACCAAATAATTTATAAAACAAGTGTAACACTTTGTATTATTTACTATTAATTAATTTCTTTACACTTTTATGTATTTCATGATTTTTGATGCTGCTGTTTTTGTTATCGTAGTGTCATCACCTTAATGACGTTTGACACGTTGTGTTTTCCATTCACTTTCGTCATTATCGTCGTGTTCGTGTTATTGCTGCTCCTCATGTGTCGGTGGGAGTGATGAAGTATCTGAGGAATCACTCGTAGACGACTCCTGTGCACTAATAGGCAGCAGTGCGTTAAAGTAATGATAATCCAACTACACATCTAGGCCCAGTGGGTGCATGTGTACCAGCTTGTTCGAAAACTTGTAATGTGCAATAATATCCGTGGTAATGTACGAGTGGGTGGCCATAATGGTAGCACCCGTTTCCATCTAGGTGGCATTAAACACGGCGATAATCTGGAAACGGCGGGAGAGCAAACTACCACTGTCATCTTGACGAGTGTGTACATGTCTGTGATTGACTTTACGAGAGGACTATGAAGGCAGAAGATGATGCTTTTTATTTTGTCCTGATTTATGTGCTTTATTTTTACTACTTTTACCGCTGCTCTTCTTCTTCTTCCGTTGTGCCTCATTTTGTTATTTTTATAAAAATTATTATTACTAATAGTACTACTATTCTTCACTCTCATTGACATCGTCATCGGCTTCACTTTCATCACTGATGGATTCATTATCAGAGTCTAACGATACCCCGTTACGGGACATTTACATAAAACGATATAGTGGACTGGTTTCATCAATAACGTGCACAATAGTGGCTGGGTATCAGAGACACAATTCATTGCTTTTGCCGTGTTACTACAGATACTGCTCCTATGCACAACGTCATTGTAGTTCACTGACATTGACTCGAACTCGTTCCATGCAAAAGATGTCATTGCAATCGTTTAACACATTTTCTTCATCTTCATCCTCGTCTTCATCGTCATTGACTTTATAGTATGATTATTTATTATTTTTGTTATTATAGATGTTATTTCTCTGAAAACGGTCTTGATGCATTTATGTACCATAATTTCTGTTATAGTAATTAGGTCCATTGAAATAGGACTGTAAATACTTTTACTTCTACTATTATTATTATTATTACTTCTGTCTTTTGTATGAATTGATTTTGCGTTATTGTTGATGTCGCGTAGACCTCCTTCGCACTTCCATCTATTGACCAAACATGGCATCTGTCACGTGGCCCTTGTCTTTTTTCTTGTTTGTCACACCGTATGGATTTCTTCATTATTATTTTTATTATTATTACTTGCCAATTTTGTGTGATTTGACCAACTATTGTAATTTAGCCTATGTAGTTTCACTTGCTCCCAAGATTGGCACAGAGGACAATGCCGCAGGAGAGGCCATTGGGGATGGTGTGGTGGAGAGACTCAATACCTTGTCTGCTGGACCGTATGGTGTAATAACATTCACCACATTCTACAACTTGTTAGATTAAATTTACATCTTATCCTTCTTATCCATTTTAGCCTCTTGCAATAGATTTGATTATCATTGATGCTCCTTCTTCTCCTCATTCTTTTTGTTTACTTATTTCTACATCGATTATTACTATTACAATAATAAATGTGGTGCATTCATGGCATCGCCTACACGTACCTCACTTTGTGCAAACTCATTGGCACTAATCTTCTTTTACCTTGTTTATTTATCTTATTGTTGTTGTCGTTCTTCTTGTTCTTCTTGTTGTTGCTTGTGTGGACTACG
Organism: Blastocrithidia nonstop; assembly: GCA_028554745.1. Classification (NCBI taxonomy): domain Eukaryota; phylum Euglenozoa; class Kinetoplastea; order Trypanosomatida; family Trypanosomatidae; genus Blastocrithidia; species Blastocrithidia nonstop. The sequence continues at coordinate 109,785 of JAQOTN010000013.1, read as the reverse complement.
AACATGTGACACTTCTTTATCTTTATCTTTGTCAAGAAAACCAGAAGGAAGTAATTTCGACAGTGCCACAGAAACTAATGAGTTGTGTGGTGAGTTGCCCGTTTTAGCATTTTCATTTTACTGTTACGGTGCTTCTTTACTTTGCGATACTTCTTGTAAATTGTCCTTGTTCATCTTGTCCTTGTATCGTTGTTACTGCTGTCGTTGCCATTTCAACTCTCGTTCTCGATGAAGCAGTTATCGTCTGCGTAAATACTACTGTAACCGTTGTTGTGATTTGCGGTACTACTTCAAGGGTTACGCGGTAACGCAGAACAGTCGCAGAGTGCCATTGGCTAACGGTTTGGTGTTTTACGTATTGGCCATTTGAAAAGTAAGTTTTCATGATCTACATTTGCCTTTTTTATTGTTCTTCTTGTTATTATTTTTATCATTATCATTATCAAGATACTACTACTATTATGATTACAAAAAGTTTTCATCTTTGTGTGTTTACCCATAACCTTCATTATCATTTTTACTTTTCTTGCTTTCAATAAGATTATCATCATCATTATTGCCGTTTTTAATATTCTTCTTCTTTTTAATACTTTGTTGTTATTGCGTATTTTTATTTCGATGATGATGATGTTGATGATGATGAGTATAATCACACTCACGATGTGCTGCAGTGCGAACAGAGGATAAAGTACAGTAGGTTGAAAATACAATTCGATTGGCCAATGAACTCGTCGCCGTGGCTTTACTCACCACCAATGCCGCCACCAGTCCGACAAATATGATATTGACATAGGAGCAGAGCATCACAATAAGTGTTCGCCCAGTGTAGCAAATATGAGATGGGTTCATCATGCTCTGCTCATCTTCCCCGGCATACCCGCCATTTGCCGCCAAGCTGACTGTGGTGAAGTATAACGAGGTAATTCAACTCACACTCGCACTATTTGAGTGTAATGAGTTAACATGTGCATTAGCCCCAGTCCCAATCCCAGCTCCACACATTTTGGCCCAAAAATAATACATGACACTAATCATTCCCAAGATTACCAAGTACAGTGTGATGGAGAAAGACAAGAGTCATTTCCAGGACTGCGCTCGAAGTCAGTAAAAGGGTGTCAGACGACGAAAACGAAACGTGTTAACTCCCGTCTGTGTAAATGTTAAGTTGCCCGTAGCATCAAAGACTCGAACCTGTTCAGCTCATAAACTGTTTTCATTATTATTATTATTACTAGTGTTAGTGTGTCTGCGTGGTCACCAGGACTTTCACCATTTACGCCTTGAATTACTTTACATTTTCACATTTGCGTTATTAGCATCATATTTATTGATAATATTGCTTTTGCTGCTTGCAACGTTATTGTGATTAGTATCGTTCAAGATGCGAACGTACGATGATGGGTATTCGAACATGGAGGTTCGTAGTTCAGGTGGGATGGTGTTAAGCAGTAAAGGTTGACGCTCATGTGAACCGTTATTGCTCAAGTACACCGTACCAGGCGAGCGTGGAGCTGGATTAATGGATGGAGTACGTCGCATTTATTTAACAAGCTTAATTATATATAAATTTATAAAAGAATTTCTGTTATTATTTCGGGAAACTACAAATAATATACTACTACTTGTTTTTCCTTGTGCCAACATAATTAAAATAATACTTTAATTGTATTTATATATTATTTAATAATTAATTAAATTCTCATTAACATCATCATATAAGTTTAAAAATAATATTTTGTTATACAGCTTTGTTATCTGATACAAATAATTCGTTTTCAAATATTAAAAACAACATTTTTTTAAAAAAAGGTTGACAATGTTTTACAAAAGCAACATTTCCTATAAATTTTTTGTTATGTAGTGTTATCACAACGTGATCATTAATATGAAATCTAAATCAATTGAAAAAAAATGTTAGTGCGTGTGTGCTGTCTATCTATCAGTAAGTACAGTGATATCTATAAATTAGGAAGACAATACTATGAGTAATGATAACATCAATGAAAACATAAACAAGGATATAAATAAACAAACATTGATACATGTTAGTTATAATGTGGAAAAAAACAAACAATCTACGGAGTCTAATGTCTAAACAAAACAAAAAATATTCTACTTTGAGTTACAAACACAAATAGAAAACAGTAAATATAAAATAGATAACATTAAATAAATATTTAATTACATAGTTACATAGTTACTTATTTTGTTTTTTTACCCTCTCTCTTTTTTTCGTTATCATTATCATCCTAATCATCATCAGCATCATCATCATCCTACTACTCGCTACTAAACGTATCTGCGTTTTTCACAATTAGACGAATCGTGTTATCTGCCACCAGCACCACTCCCGCACCATTATTATGACCAACATACCCACTGGTGCTGAATATGGTAAACACCTTACCACTCTTACTCAGCTTCAGGCCATCACATTTTTCTTGATGTGCACGAAAGATGAGGTCATAGTGGAAGTGATCGAGAAACGTGTTGACGGCTTGCGTGCCAAACAGAATCACACCACTCCCACGTGGGTTGTTGCCAAAGCCAAAGTTGTTTAGCTTGGTCTCATCTTACGCCGGATCGGCTCAGCAGACATCCATGCCAATTTGTCGATACTGCTGCATGGCTTTACTTTCACGATCAGGTACCTCAAAGAAGGAGAGTAACTTTGGAAAGGCAGGATCACACAGAAGTTTCATTCGATTATCATGACTCTTCATCATATCATTAGTATTACTACTACTATCACTGCTACTATTTTTATTAATGGTTGTGTTTATGTTGCTATAACGAGGAATACCACCATGAACACAAAAGATGCGTTGGTCAATTGATGCAGAAAGCGGTAATGAGGCAAAGGAAGTAGAGGCGGTGTGCCAGACCTACTCCCCTAATGCCAACCCAAACAAGGAATGACACTGCGCTCGAAACGAACAGGCTCCATAGCTGCTAATATCGCCACTCACCAGTGTGTCTTCATGATTACCTCGAAGAAGCAAAACCTTATGTGGGGCCAGTGTCTTTAGTGCAAATAAATAGGCCACCACTTCTACCGAAAACTCACCACGATCGACATAATCGCCCAAGAAGAGGAAACGGTGTGGTGTGTAGCGCAGGTCCTGAAACGAAATTAAATTGTCCATAAAGTAGAATAGATCTCTAAAGTTGCCATGAATATCACCAAACACGTAACACGGTGAGTGCATCTGTCCATGACGTGGTTCATTGTCTAGCAATGAGCTGACAGACTTGCACAACGAAATCAATGCCCGTCCAAATCCTTACACGTCATTCGGCTGGTGCTCACACCCGTTTTGAATGGCAAATTTTTTAACCAGATAGTGGTAAATAGCGGTGGCATAGGCTAATGGCGAGGTAGGCTCATTGACCCCACCATGACGAATGTACGAAAGCGGGGAAAGCGATAACGAGCGTCTACTGTGTGGAACTGCCTCATGTAATTTGTTTGTTAAGGATGGGAAAGACAACGAAGCTGATGATGATGTATTTGTATTATTAGTACTATTACATCTTATCACTTTATTTTGACGTGACGTGTTTGTTTGTGTGTTCGTGGCATTATTTGTCTATTTTTTTTAATATTAATATTATTTGTGTTGGTGATAATTGATTATCTTCTTGTGTAGTAGTCGTAGTGTTTGTTGAGACACAATAGCATCTGCCTCTAACTCAATATCATGCTCATCTTGACTGGCTAGTAATAAGAACAGTTCATCAATGAGACCCTTTTTACTATTTTAACTTTTATTCATACTTGATGTCTTGTCATTACGTAGCACACCTGCACGCTGAGCTAATCGATTGGCTAAATTGTTTGAGATGGAGATGACTGCATCGGTTTACTATTACAACTACTAACATTGTTGTTATTATCGCTTCTAATGATTTGACTAAATTTTATCATCACTATTACATTTACTGTTTGTGCAAATAATAACTTTACCTTTACCTTTACGTTTGATTGTAAGTATCGATGTGTCTGATGATGTGGGTGCTTTGGGTACAGGTTATTCTATTTATTATTATTATTACTGTTACTATTTACCATTCTTCACTTTATTATTATTTTTATGATGAGATAAATCATTATGATTGGTAAGATCAATCTATGGGATGGCGTTAATGGTAGCTCGAATAGGTATCTCATCTCCGTCTACAATGTCATGGTAAATTACCGCCTAACCCAATTTGTTTTAGCTAACTAATTATTCATTAGTCATTTTGTCATTAAGTTCATTTTATTATCGCTCAGGTGACGCGGCTGAGGCAAAGTCATCTTACAATCGTACATTTCGTTCACACATTACATCATCACTATAAGCCTCACCATAAGCATCGACATTACTTCACACTTACTAACCATTGTTCATTTTCTTTTTTCCCCTTTACGTATTTACGATATTATTTGTTGTAGTATTAACAGAATCCTTTATCTTCTTCTTATTCTTATTATTGCCACTATTTTCATCAATCTTATTATCATCTTCTTCTTCTTCCTCACCTTCTTTATTGTTATTATACTAACTTCGTGGCTCGTTCAATCAGCGTGAGGCCACTACAGGCGTGTCTTCTTCTCGTTCGTAATTGTGCAAGTTTAATTTTTTCTGCACCAGTGCGGAGAACGGCACGGTGTAGGCCGATCCATTATTGATCACCATCACCGAGAGTGAAACGTGAAATGGTTCATAGCGTTACACACTGCTCCTCGTATTACGTGTGCTCTCTATTTCATCTGCATGCTTCATTTATTTTCTTGTATTACCTCCTTGCACTAACATTTCTTTTTCATCTTCATTTTTAGTTTGTGCACTAATTGTTTGCGTTTCACCTATACTTTTACAATTCATTATCTACTTATTAATATTATTATTATTATTATTATTATTGTTGGTGCTCGTATTGCAATTCTAGCGATCTCGCTATGGCGAAAGCAGACAAGATGAGCGTCGTGTCATTTGTCGAGTATGTTAGGCAAGTTGAATAGATTCACGAAGGTAGTATTCATTGTTTAAGTCCACACTACCACGTACGGTCATTTAGCCCTACGGGTCTACATGCACAGCAGTTACATCGGTGTTTTCTGTACTTCCATTTTTGCTTTTATTGTTATTGTTATTGTAAGCTTCTCTTACACATGTGTGACTTTCATTTAAATTGCTCTGTACTCGACGCATACACGATGCCGGCTCATCTGGAGAGCTCTACAAATCTACACTATAATTAGACGTACTTTCATTTCCATTGCAAATATTTTTCAACATATTCTATTTGTTTTACTTATCGCAATTAGAATTAATATTGTTACTTTGCTTCAAAGAAGAAGAAACGAAAGAAGTTGAAGGAGGACTATTAGACGAGGACACTGGTGCAGAAGAGGAGCGTTGACGTGTAGCACGATTGCCATTATCGTCCTCACGTTGCTTTTTCATTACTTACAGTTCACGTAGTAGCGCACGGTTTTCGTTTTGTAAATCACGTACACGTCTCATGAGGGCATCTTTGCTTAACTGCAGCAGCGTTGACGGTGCAGGATCGGTAGACACGGTTGCTTCAATATTTGTTACATATGCAGAGGACGGTTTTGTTATGTTATTAGTGTTCTTAGTGTTGTTGCTTATGTTAAGACGTGCACTATTACTCAGTCCAATAGGCTTCATGTAGTTGGGCTTCATTTGATAAGAAATTTGGGATAAACTTTCTTTGATAAGAAAAAACAAAGAACTTGAGTAAATATTTGAAGTTCACAAACATAAATAAAATTAAATTTAAATATAATAGTAGCAAAATTAAGATAACTGAAATGTTAACAGAGCATATTAAGAGTAAATAGCAGAAAATTACATTGTGATGTACTGGCAAATACATACAACTATTAAATTGCTTACTTATAAACGTAAAATTGTTTTTACATGTTGTTTGTGTATGTATGTATAAAAAAATAAATATTTTACAGTACAACTGCAGCAAAAAATATATTGTTAAATGAATGCAAATATATATATATATATATATATATATATATGTAAATATGATATGGTAACAGAAAAAAATATTTTTGTTGTTACCAATTAGTTGTTGTAGATTACTAAATTGTATTTATATTTTTATATATTAACAACTCATTTTTTACTGCTTTTCAGAAAGTTGTTGTTCTAAAATGTTAGCTACTAGCAAACGAATCTATTTTTCATCTTTAACTTCCTATTGTGTTCGTTGCTCTTTGACATTTACATACTTAACTAACTTTATTACAAAAGGTACATATTTTGTATTGTTAAAAAACTTCTCATTCGTTCGTTGCGCTGTCTTCTTCCCACTTTTCTATTTATCACAGTCAGTTACACTTTCCCTACATTTTGCCGTATTACTTTCGAAATTGTGTAATATTAACGTCAAATTCTGCTTTAGTAATTCGACTGTTTTTCGTCCTTTTTTCTGTGATGATGACAACTTGTCAAATTATACATTAATATCATGAGCTTTTTTATTTGCAGTATTAGTAGCAATGTAATCATTCACAAGATAATTAAATCGCGCTACTTCAGATTGATGTAATAACAACACAATAGACATTAACGGATTTTTGCTTCTCTCTATCGCATTAATACTATCATGCATCTTTGCCCATTTGTGAAATTAAGTTTTGTAATCATAGTATTGCGTGATGGCGTCTACCTCGGTTGTCAAGTGATGCAGTATTTCACTTGCATGATCGGCTATGGACTGCACTGACCCGTTAGCAATAACTGATATTTCAATCACATATTCGATAAATCGACTTACATCCTATATGACTTGTTCACTAACCTGTATACTCGACATTTATGATGAGATTTCATGAATAAAATTAATACCAGTAGATACAGAATCTACATTATTGTTGTTGTTAGTATTTATATGTTAGTTTTTGTAATAAATTGTGAATATGGTGGTGAGGAGGTATAGTAATATCTGCTCTGCATAGTCTAGCATTTCACCAATAAACACTTCTGTTACTGAAGAAGAATTGCTATGCTTTCCTATGCTACGCAAAGCATTACCTTGTATTTCTTTTTCTTCTTCATCTTATTACTTTTACTTTATCTTATTCTATGACTTACTTTATGAAAGTTGCAATGTATTGTACCTATTTGCATCAAGGCGTAATGCAAAGTGTACGTGTGTGTACAAGATAAAGCTAAATGCACGGGTAGTCTACAAACACTATTACACTATACTATAACTCGTTATCTTTCTGATTTATTATTATTCTACTTCTTCTTTTCCTTATTTGTCAACAACCGAAGAATTTGTATTTGTTTTACAACAACAATAAACATAAGTTTATAGCTTGCTGTTATGTAGTGTGTTTATAAATATTTGTACCGCATCGGTGTACATTTGATGACACGTAATGTGAAACGACTCTGGCAATCATACATTTGCTATTTACGCATTATTATTGTTATTAGCATCATAATGAATTAACAATAAGTGTTATGTGAGCAGTAAGGTAGAAGTGTAAATAATAATTTGACTATTTGCTTTACATGCAATGACACTGCACAACAACAAATCATTCTGACATGTTAAGTTTGTCTAAGTTGTACTATATTTTGTCTTGCCAACCTGCACATCAATATTGTCTTTATTAGCCTATTTATAATTACGCTATTCAACAGCAATCTTGTTATTATCATCATCGTCCTTTGTGATGGTACAGCTCTATTCACTAAACAAATTACGAACAAACTACAAGAGTTACAAAAGTAACACACAAAAGCTCAAGTGTGAACCTGCAGGAAGGCATTAACTCATAATTGCTCGTACCTATCGTTCAGATATAATAGTATCACCACTAGTAATATTATTATTAATTGTTGTGTGGTATAGTGCAATAGCGTCCTTGACCATCTTCTTGACCATGTGAATCGAAGGAAACTGATCATCTATTAGGCGTAGCAGCAATTTACAGTTATTACCATATACACGTGTCTTTACATGTTGTATCATTCCTTCATGAAAGAAGGTAAACAGAAGTCGTAACGCGGAAATAACAGCTAAATGTACGTTATGTGGGTAATGATACGCTTGTGCAATGACTTGTGCGTTACTAATACTACCACGAAGTATTTGCAGTAACACTTAGTAGAAGTTGTTTTTCTAACAGTGTTACTTATCATAGTATTGCTACTAATATTAATAATATAAATTATGTTTTACATAACTCTACACACATGTATTGATGATTGTTGCTACTGTGTTATGCGATACATGTGCAAATAATGTAACCTCTTTGTAATTACTATTAGTTGTCATACTACGTTTACTGAGACTGATAGCATCATGCGTATTTGTAGAATGAACATACTCGTACATCTCAGATCATATTTGTCGTACTATATTTATAGTCAAAGCACCACATGTTTTATTTTACTTTTATTTTGCTGAAATAAGTTTGTTAGTCTATGTACGAGGGACTAGTATCACTCGTAGTAATTATCGTAATGCATATACCGAGGCAAGCGTCAGTGCTTCACACTTCATCGTGTTGTCTTCACGAGTCATGTGACGAGTATTGCCACACAGTACAATAAAGCGTGAAATGACATGTATCATATTTTATTACATAGATTTTGTTGTTCTTGGTACACTACAATCATTATTATTACTATCATCATCATTTATACTGTTCTTTCAAAAGCAACGTTGATAAATTACTACGGCTTGACTGACACCTTACACAAGAGTAAGACGCATCTCGGTCCACTGCTCACGTTGCATACGAAAGTGGTTTCTGAGCTTCACAAGCATTGCATTTTATTACACTAGCAAACAATATTTGCGTTAATCTTATTCATTATCATCATTATTTTTTCCAGGTTTCACGGTATCTGTGAAAAGAGTAACAAACGTGTTAATCATGGTACGTCATATTACATCTCATGTTTACTGTAATAATAACTGACCATAGGTGTGCAGGAGAGCAAAAAATGTTTTCAGTGAGGCTTGACGAATCTACGATGAAAAATAACACAACACACCTCTTTTCAGCTGCTACAGAAGTGCTAGTCATAATCTTTGCTACTGATGTTCGTGTTGGGGTAATAATTGATACGATGTAGATAATGATGATGATGATGATGATGATGATGATGATAACAAAGATGAGGCAATATAATCTCCTACCGTTCACAACATTTGCACAGCACTCAGCTCTACGTGTACATTTCCATTGACTTATTCATTGACACCATTGAAATTCACATATTCATCATTACTACTACTACTATTTAGCTAATTGTATTTATTGCCTTAGTTTTTCTTCTTCTTTTCACTATTTGCTTCTTTATTGACTTATTTATGCATTTTCATTGCTTGTATACTCACTTCCGTGGCTTCATCATCATCATCATCAGCATCATTGGATGTATTGACAATACAGCCAATAGTCAAAATGAGTTGCTCAATGGCACTGGCCGATGTCATGTACGAGATATAATTTTGTGTTATACTCTACAAGGTACGAAATACAATAGTGTTTACTTACTTCACAAGTGAAGTGTGAGAATTATTGTGGGAAGTGTGTGTAGTGTACATGGCTCGGTTCATGTGCGCTGTTGCGAGCAAGCGTAGTAATAATGTCCATGTGTCTTTTTCATCTTCTTCTTATTATTACTAGTAGCCTAGTTATTACTTGTTAGCATTTTATATATTTGGCAATTCGCTCTTTCTTTTTTGTAAATGCTGTGAATGGACACTTTGCATTTATTGGTTGTTTTTTGACATGTGAAGTTGTGTTTTTCGCTCTTTTCTACTTGTATGAGCGTTTCATGTTTTATCATCACTTATTTAGACGTTAAAAGTTTACACAAACTGTGACGTAAAGTGAACAACACTTGACATGAGCAAAAGACAAGTCTGTAACACGTTTTATTTTACATATATGGGTGCTATTGTACACTCATTTAGCAAAACATGCTTTACAATCCGTTTTAGTTAAACAAGTGTTGAAGTAAGCGTCTATCACAAAAATTGTGCTATTTTTTTCTACTGTAAACTTGTTTTAGCCATCTCCATTTCACCTGTGATATGATTATTACTGTTATTTTTAAATTTTCACAGTGCGTACGTGTCTTTAACAAGTGCACAAAGTGAGTTATTGTTATTATTATTGAATTGCATTCGTGATGCGTGAGAAGCAAATACTTCATCTAGTGTTAGCGACATGTCACTGCTGGCTTTTGCACTTGTCTAAATTTGTTCTGATACTTTGTCTGACAATTGTTATTTTTTGTTCTTTCGTAGCAAACTCATATTGGTACAGAGGATCAACATCTCACATATATTATTGATACATTACTGTAATGCTTGTGTGACAAATATTACCGGTAAAGTCATAATTGTTAATCCATAACTTGCATGATTGAAATTGATATTTCCACTTTGACTAGTCATACTGCTTCGCGGTTGTACAGAATTACTAAAAATACTTGATGTTCTTGTAGTCTTTTCTTTAACATCATCACCACCATCATTATCGACATTACTATACAGAGCAAATAAGGCGTAAGGTACAGATGTGTTAGTTTCATATGACATTACACTGTTAGAAGAAGAAAGAGGCATCGCTGAATGCTGAGTAGTTTGTGAAGTTTATGACGATTGTAGTGGTGCACATACATGAGGAAATCAGTGCAGCTCACGTGCATTTAGATTACTAATATAGTATAGATTAAGTTATAATGAATTAGATGCAAACAGTGAAGACACAAAACGCTTCATGAGGTTGATCATAAATGAAGAAGGTTTGTCATTTTGTGCATTAGTTTGACAAGTCAACAGTTAGCTTATTATCAATGCACTTATTGTTCTACTTAATCACGTAGCTTGAGTGAAAAATGCAAACGTGTTGTTATTACGTTAATTTTACTTATACATTGTGCTTTCTGAACACATCGTATGACACGTGTGCGTTTCATTTTATTGTTTATTTGCTACAAGTTAATTCGTTTGATGTACATTACAGTGAAGCATGAGTTTACTTTGTTATTGTTCGTATTACACAAATAGCGCATGTAACACCTGTACACCAAGTACACGATTCTACGCACACAGACGAATAAGATAAAAAGGTAAATTCGCACGAGATTACTTCAATTCATGCAATACTTCTTTGCGTCACTACTTATCAAAAAAGGTTTCAATGACTGTCTTCAGTTGTTATGTGTAGACGATAAACTTGTGTAATGTGCTCTTACTGCTAATTTTATTAATATTATTATTATTATTATTATTATTATCACTACTACTATGATCACCATGATGTTGACTAGCCATAATAATATTTTTAGTAATTGTCCTTTTGGCATCATGGGCCAACATTTTAAGTTTGTTATTTTTGTGCTTTTTCAGTGATGTTTTTGTCATTTCGGCTAATGCGTTACAGTACATGTACAAATCACGTAATGTACGAAATGTGGCATGAATATTTCACAATAGTGTGTCCATGTACAGTAACGAGCGTGCTATACTGGTTCATGGGTAGTAAATCTACATCAGAGATGCACTACTATTACTACTACTACTACTACTACTACTATAACATATCATTGTCTGTGGAGTTCATATAAACGGTAAAATAGTTTACTTCAGTACAGTTCACTTGAGGCAAAGCAGACCATTACACTGTTGCACCGAGGCAAACAACTCACTAAACTCACGCTCGTTGGGGTATCATTTACTTTTCAATGAAAAAATATGTTATGGCTGATCATTTTTACTTACCTGTACTTTGCCATCAAACACCTTTGTGTTATTATAATTAATAACATTACAATTATTAGTATTATTTTGCAATTCAATTTTACGCTTTTGCATTCGTTGATGTGCAATACGTGGTGAGGTGAAGAGACGTGATAGGAGAGTCTGAGACAGTGACGGTGATGATGATGATAAAGAGGAAGAAGATGTTTACGATGTTGATAATGATAATTCATTAGACGACGAATGTGTCTGTGCTGGAGGTAAGAGAGAAGATTACACTTCTTACTCTCGCTATGACTCTGTTAATTACGATTATGTTTCTTACTACTCTTAATGCCGCTGCTACTACAAAGATGAGTCTTGGGAAGACAAGGATGATGATAATTATTACTACTAGTATTGCAATTATTATTCTTGTGCTAATTATGGCAATTGTAATAATTTGTTCGGTGCACTGGCAACACTACTTTACAATGTACTGCGCTATAGCGATTCTCTTTCTCTGTTATTTACACTTGAACTCTTTCTTGTACTTGTGGTTTATTTACCTTTTGAAGTATAATTACCATTATTATTATTTGTCTAACTAGTGTTGTGTGATGGGGTCAGCTATTCAAATTGGTTTTCATTAGTATTATTTATCTGTGCAGCATAGTGACAAAGTTATCTCATTCCTTTGTTATCAGACAGCAAGGTGTTTATTAGCATGGTTCAGTGTTGCTCTTTGACATTACTGATTGTTTGACAAAATTAATTTTAATGTTTCATTTTGATGCTTCTAATACGATTATTCTCATCATGTTGATCAGCATTATCTGCTAACATACCTTTTTTTTGTCTTGTAGTAAAGTTTTCATCATCTTTATAATAATTATTATCAATAGTGATATTTATTGCAAATAATTGTCTTGTACAAACAAACATGATAGCAAACATATTTTACAAAAACAAACGTTAGGTTTGACACAGTAATGTGAATAATGAAGAGGTGTGAGATGAAAATGGTAAACTCAACGCCACTTGAACACAAGACGTTCACTGATACACATTAGACCAGATACTTCCAATAACTAACATTGCTTTCTCATTGTTTATTATATTTTGCTCAATAGGACCAATATTAACAATGTTTTCATTCATCTTGTCTTTGCTTTTCTATGTAATGTTTGTAAAACCATTACTATTCTTATTATTATTATTGCTATCTTCGTAGCCTTGTGTACAAATTTACACAACAAATTCAAAAATGGTGTGCACAAATGACAAAATAGACTGCTGACAACCAATAATAACCTTGTCATGAAAGAATGTGTTATTACTATTATTATTATTATTATTATTATTATCGTTATAATTATTACTATTTTTTTTTTCATCACTGTTATAACAAGACAACTTTTATGATAAGGTAAGAAACAATTGCATACAATTCCTCATCAATAAAGTAAATATTTCACTAACATGCCTAGATGTTCTTCATGGTGTAGAATTGATATCATCATTATCATTATTATCACCATTACCAAGATTAGTTGTAGCATTGAGCGAAAGAGCAGCATAAGAAGAAGAAGAGGTCATGGCCTACGTGGCCATCAAAGTATACAATAAATGTTTATTATTACTCAGTACATGATTTCAGCTATTGATTAACACGACAATCAATGAACACTGTGTTTGTAATTGTTACTGTACAGCAATGACACCATTATTTTTATTATTGTGGCGATTACTGCTACAACTTTGCATAATGTTGCTATCACCTTGATACTATTACTTTACTTTTTTTAAATGTGATGACAATACCTTGTGATTATCATTACTCTAAATAGCTTCTGTCGATTTATTAACGGATTAGGTGTAACGATGCAAATATGACACATGTGCCATTATCATTTTCTACACCGAGGCTGTCATTAATTTATAAAACTTACTCACAATGTGCAATGCCAAGTACAAAAAGCGTTGAAATCAAACAAACTAATCGTTATCTTAACTCTCACTACTTGCCCTAACATTTGCAGCAGAAAAAAGTTTTACACTATTAGACACAATCTACTTGCTCAGAATGTTGATGAGCAAATTACTTACCTCGTGTACTTATTGTATACTTATCTCATTTATGTAAGAGTGCAAAAAGGACAGCAACGATAGTTTGAATGAAATGGGGAAGTGAATACATCAATTCTGGTGCCCTTGTGTCAACTTAAATGAATAATTGTGCTAATGAAAACGTGAACTTGTCACAAAGGTTGACTAGCGTACCTCAGATTTCAAATTTTACGTTTATGCAATGGTCATTGGCTATAATAACGGTAATGATAATTGTAATCACTGTGGCTGTACCACTTCACTTGTAAAACTGGTACCAATGCGGACTAGATCTTTCATAAACGATGTGGCATGCATTATTTATGCCACATTGTACATATTATTACTACTATTATTGATAGTGCTACTAGTGTTATTGTTGTTGTTGTTAGGGTATTGCAATTTACTGATCTAGGTGTGTTTCAGGAAATTACACAGCAGACTCGTACTCTGTGCCAGCATCGCCTGTAGAGTGGTTTACATTTGGGCTGATAAATTTACAGCAGAGGACAAGAGTACAAATGTACCGAGTACGTGTGGTAGGTATTTCGTAGTAGACGAAGTAGAAGTCAAAGACGAAGATAAAGATGGTGTAAAGGAGGCACTGCTCATGAGCGAGGAAACAAGCTGTACAAGACGCATCAACAGTTCATCATCGTGTTCAATGAGATAGACCGTACAAGTACGTCTGCATTGATTCAGATTATGCATACTTTCAGCTTATACTTTATCGCTTTTACTGTTATTTTATGTTTAATTATCATTTGTTATTTTTTTTGTTGTAGTTTAATTATTATTATTACTGTTATTTTTGTTTTCAGTGTTATTTTTTGTCTTGATGTGTGAAATCGCTAATCACTTGACAAGATCAAGTAAGGTGTCTTCTACACTTCGTACTTATTGTTTGCCTAGTTTATTCAAATTATTTTTTGTACTAGTAATAGTAATATCAACATTATCACGGTCACTAATAATATCTTTGTGTATTGAGCTTTTTCGTTGTGGTGCTTCATTGGGTGTCATGGATGACGTAGCAATGATTGAAGAAGGTAATAAATGTAATGATGCCATTCGACTCAAGTTGGTAATGCTTTGTAACAACAGTGCACGACGGCGTAGTCTACGTCTATTACTAACTTTATGAATGACTGTATTTTTTGTGTTATTAGTAATTGTCGTTTTGTTCCATTTTTTGCTATTTTCATTTTACTATGATGGTGATGGTGATGATGATGATGCTTTGACTTTGTTAGCAGAAACTATCTCCTTGTTATTAATGTTAGTAGACTATGAGGTAGAAGATGATGCATTATTCTAAGTTAAAGATGGTGATGATGTTGATGTCTATAGTTATGACTTTGCGTTCTTGTGTTCACTCGAACATTCTACATTATTACTGCTCTTCTGATTTCTTATTGTTTTCTTTTAGTTATCGTGTTGTTATGATGTACTTGTGCTTTCTTTGTTATGATACGAATGCACAACTGCAACATTACTACTACTACTCTACTTGAATAGCTCACAGCTAAGTACAAAAGTATGAAATAAATGTTGTACGCTGTAATGCATTAATCGGGTAGCCTGAACGGCATCTCGTAATGCACTCAGTTACATATACGTGGCATTATTATCACTTATTACACACATGTTGCTCTTTTACTTGTTATTTTAGCTGAAGGAACTATTATTAGTACTGACAATATTGTTGTTCATACTGTCAATACTTTACAAGAGCAGCTCATCCAGGCTTTCGTGAAACATATTGTACAAGAGCTGCGTGTTGTTTTGAGTGACACTTGACATTGTTTTGTTTTTACTTTTTTTCTCTTATAATATTATGTATAAAATGTATCGATAAAAAACAAATAAAATAAAATTGTTTTCTCTGATAAAATAATGTAAAAGTAAAGAAAAGACTTACAAAAAAAAAGACAATAATAGACGCAATACTTACTTTATGAATTAATGTATAACTAATCAAAACAGTAATTTTTGTAAAAGTAAACAAAATGTAACTTTGTAAGAAAATAATATTACATGAAAAACTGTAAACATCACAGTACATCAGAAAAAAATATAACATTTTAAACGAAAACAAATTATTTCGCCGATAATGTTGCAGATAATGATGTCAAGCCAATGTATGTGTACAAGAAGAAAATATTTACACTATTCTACAAAAGTTTATTAAACGCAAACAAAAAGAAAAAGGTATTATTAGTGTACATTTGCTAATAGTTTCTCATATAAGCTCAAAAATTACAAAGCACATTGATTGCAACAAACAAACACATTATCAAGTTATTTGCACATTCTATTTAGTGTTACATTTTATTAAATAGAGAATTAATTTTTTTAATAGTTTTGGTTTTAATTTAGCCTAATTGTCCGAATTAATCCTTTTTGTTAGCGTTACTATTAATCTATATTACGTTATCTCTTTATTTACTTTTTTTTTTGCACTGGGGTAGATACAAAGTTTGACTACATAGTGCGTGAGCTCGATTCACGCAAAGACACCAGACGTTGCAATTTACTTCGTTCATATTACACATTTGTGCATCGAATGTGCAAATCGGCATTAACGTGCTACAGCGTAATCAATTGCTCATTTAGTGTTCGTTGCTCATTTCGTACACGATTTAGTTACGCTTTGAGCATATTAATCATTTGTTGCATTTAATGTTATGCAGCTTGAGCGTTACGTTATTTTTACTAGACTTATGTTTTCTGCCTTTCACGTAATGATCGCTACTGTTGCAGTCGTACATCATTCTCAAACATCTTATCCTCACTGCTCTTCAGTTGAGTTATAAGTTATTGTTTGTGTTTACGCAGTGTGTACAGTTATTACTACTGCTCTTGTATTCGTTTGTGTAGTGTACTACATTCATTGGCTAATGTGTGTGAATGATTCTGTCACAATGCAAAGCTGTTATGCAAGGATAAAAATAGTTCATGTAGAGATGATCCTACTTCGTCATTCTTCGTGAGCTAAAGTTCATTTGTACCATTATCCATATCATTTCGAATGTCAATTACATTCTAAACTTTGTTCTACTCTAAAGATTTTATTTCCTTTTGCTGTTACTACTAAGATGGAACGAGATACATTTTATGTGATAATCGTGTAGAGGTACGATGCATTAATGCTGCAAATTAGGCCAATTTGTGATTGAAATATTACTCATTCTACTCTTGTTCATTTAGTGAAATTTAGTTCTGCTGAACGTTTCACTCAATGAGTTGTAGCTTATTTACTAGTTAATCATAATTAGTGCAAAACTATTGTACGAGTGTCTCATAACCGTGAATGATCAATAACGATTGCTTTTTGTTTATCATTTCATAATATCGTAACTCACATTCTTTGCAAATCAATTACACTGCATTACATAAGTTTTACAGTTAACACTAAGACATTCTTTACTATAATGCATCATTTAAACTACGCAATTACTTTATTACTGATTTACCTTCACATAACTATTATTATAGTTTTTATTGTCTTTATTTGTGTAATTACTACAACTTCTAACATTTTTGTTGGTGTTTCTTCATCAGTTCCTTCTACTGTAAGTTTAGTTGTCTTTTCAGCTCTGACACCTATTTTGTTAAATTTTGCGAATGAGCTTGCAAATTGTCTACATCATGTTGCTTGTGCATAAATGCAATGTTTAGCTTCGTATGCTGTTATTCACAGGCTGCTAGTTTCGTCTTGTACCTATTTTATACTTGTTACATTTTGCTCTTGACATTTTAATGCATAATGCGTAATGTCCTTTGCCATTACATTTCGTGTTTCTATTGCACAAATGCAATGAGTTGACTTTCACTTTACCGTAGTGTTGATTACAACTGATGCAGTTGACCTTGCACAGTCGCATAGGCTGCAATGGTGTTTTCATAGGTATCATCTAAGCTATCATTCACCTTAACAATAGCACCATTATGTTAAGTTTTGTAATTGTTAATAGTATTATCATTGTAGAGAACATTATCACTTTGCTTGTAATGATCAAGTACACCTTGACAATACTCAATAGACGAATGCTCATGTACCTCGCGTCGTAGTTGTTATGCATTGTGCAAGGACGACGCAAGATGTTCCACAAACACATAAATCGTGCGAAATAAGTGAGAAATTACCTTTGTGGTTATAGAGGGTAAAGTAATTTGTGAATTAAACATCTTACTTTTCTAATTATCATTATTGTTACTATTCTTCTCCCACACATATTTATGTTTCTGCTACTACCACTCTTCTTTTCCTTCGTTGTCTCGTTATACTACGTTAGTAAGTTGACACTATGTATTTATCAAACTGGTCAAGCTATGCATTATTTCTTGTGCTTGATGTGCGTTGTACAATTCATTACGAAGTGTGTCGGATGAAAGTAAATAAGATAACAACAAATTACGTGCACTAACTTATGGTGCATTGTTTGTATTTTACATTGAACTATCATCTACTTGCATTAAGGAATGTTAATCTATTCCGTTTCTATCATCTCTTTTGATTGATTTATTGTATTAACTCATTTTCAGTTCATGCGAAGCTTTTCCATTTTATGTTGATTGATTGTATTTTTTTATTTGTTGTTTGTTTTCTAACAGTTGTTACTACTATTATTTTACATTTGTGTATCCTTCTATTCGCGCTCGTTGCATTTACACATTACTATTGTTACTAATATTATTAATTTTATTCTACAAGAGATGAACTTGATGTGCCAGTTCCACTCGCTGTAACTCACTCTACGCTAATAAACCGGTCAAAGAGTGGTACTGTGCGGCTTGAGCCGAGTACAGCACACTTTACACCACTTCACCAATTCGCATCTTCACATATTGCGCGGTAACATGATCAGATAGCAATTGCTGCAGGACATGATCGGCAGGCAATTGCACGGTTAGTGTGTCAATAATGTGATTTACACTATCGTGCAGTTTGGCGTTGTAGATGTGACGGTAGACACTTCCGCGAATATCACTGGAGTGATCGTCTACACTTTGTATTTATGTACTCACTTATTTTTCAATAATGTCAGTGATATGCTCATGGCTCTTGTTTATGTGAGTGTTGTCATCATTACCTTAACTCAGTTTCTAATCATTCATATTATAATTAACATCGATGGTCTGTATTTATTATCGTTTGTAATCAATAGGTGTATAGTATACATGTCCGTTTAATGTGACTTCATTTTTACTTGTATTACTATATTGTTTTACAGATGAAGGTGTAATAGTTGCACTTCGTCGTGGTAGCAGTTAGTCATTATCACTAGCATTATTGCTAACTACACTATTACTACTCTTATTACTCAAATTATCTGTATGATTTAACATTTACATTTGCATCTAATTCAATTAAAGTATTATGTTACGCTTTATCAAAGCAACAACAACAACAAAAAAGAAATAGCAGAAGTAGTACACAAGATTTTTCCTAAAAAAAAATTGCTAACACACTGTTGCCTTAAAAAAAAGACAATGCAATCATTCAAACACATTACTTCAACATTGTACTTTTATTTTTACAAATTTATATAATTTTAATACTTTGATAATTGATGACTATTTTTGATGTGTAATTAAATAAATATAATCAATATAAGTATGAGATAACATTGTTTTTATTAATAATATTTTACATCGCATCAAACTATCGTAATATCAAATTGTTCAAGATTAAACTCTCCGCGTGACTTGGTTCCACTTTTAGTGCCTATCGAAGCAGTTTATGCGCGTTTTCAAGTTCACCACGTTCATAGCACAGCAATGCCTTATTGTAGTACAGCTCTACTGGTAGATTTTTATATTTGCATGCTATGTCGAGGCATAACTCACCAATGCTTTTGTTTGTTTCGCTCTAACGATCTTGATTATGATCATGCAATTACCCAGACAAAGTTTCCTGAAAAGAAATTATTGCAGAAGAAGACGAAGACGAAGAAGTTAACGCGGATGTGGCTTTGTTCGATTCCACATGATCTTGTTCCTATCGTAGCATTAATACCGCTAAATTATTTCACCCTTCCACATGACCTGGGTTAAAGTAAATGGCCAGCTTGAACGCTTGTCTGGCAAAGCTGTTGTTCACGGTGGCATTCCCACTAGCATCATGAACATCACCCATCGCTAATGCCACACAGCCAATGTTATACCACACCTACGCCCGAATCGTGTCATTTGTGCACAGTGTAAGTGCTTCACTGAACGCACGTAGAGCCAAATCCAAATTCATCGCATAATAGGCGGTAATGGCAATGTTATTTCAGACCTATGCCATATTACGCCAACTGCCCAGCTTCAGTAGACGTTTGTGATAATATTCCAGTGCTAACTATGGCTGCAGGTGTACATAAAAGCATCGAGCCGCCATGCAGCTGAGTGCTTCGGCACAATTGCCATGAAGCCGTAACACCTGTTCGAAAAACTCATAGGCCTTATCGTTATCATGTAACATCTCATATAACCGAGCTAATGCTAAGACAATGGCATGATCTACCGGGTTTACGGTTAATGCGGCTTGGTACAGCTACAGAGCCGTTAAGTACAATTGTTACTTGGTCAGCACACTGCCTAATGTCAAAATGAGTGAGCTGTGATAGTTTACCCCGCTGTTTCACGATGAGAGCGGAGTCAATGTGGAGGCAACTTTTGTTTCGGCCTTGTGCTTATCACGTATGTCCCTTTTCAGCTTCACTGCCTCTTTACAAAGTCGTATTTGTTCTTGTTGCTGTTGATACAAAAGTTGAGCCTATGGAATCTAAAACAGTGCTGCGTTTAATCATTTTTGTGTTTCATGTATTAACCCGAGTTGGTAGTAGCTCATCGCTAGCTTGGCCTTTCACCACCAGTCATCTTTCTGGGCAATACCTACTTGTTCTTCATATAACACATCACCACCACCATTAGTGCTGTTATTATTATTATTATTAATATGATTAGTTTCATTTTATGGTTTGTGTGAAGGTGCTGACGTGGAAGGTAATAATGGAGGCAGTTTGGCCTCTTGTTCTACTGTGGAATGTTTAAGACTTACTTTACGTGCAGTGTTGACATTCTACATTTCATTCTTCTTCTTTTACTTCTAATTATTGTTACTACTACTAATAAAGTGTGAATCTAATAAATCCAGCTGTAATGCCGCCTGACACAGCTCACACGTTAGTTTTGGTTTATGCTCTACATAAAACAAATACTCACACAATAGTTTAGCTAGCATCGGTTTGCACTGGCCAATCTTGTGCAAATCTAACTTGGTCACATCCATCCTAGATAAACTTTTATTATTACTAAAATTATCATTTACGTTCAGTAGAGATGCTGTGGCAACACGAGCCAATCGACTTGACATTGGACGAAATCCAGCTCGAGAAGATAATGTGGCGTGTTGTACACTGGACGTGTTGCTGGTTTGTTTTGTAGAATTACTTTCTTCATTTGTATTTTTATTTGTATTATTATTGTTATTGTTAACATCGCTTTCACTGTTACCTCGATTATACCCATACCGAGCACTCATAGGACGCTGCTTCGTATTCGTCCCTTTCATTTTTTCGTTAATGCTGCTTTGATTTATTTATTCCTCATCAATGTTATCATTATTATCGTCGTCATCATCAATAATATCTACATCTTGATAGTAATTTTGGGCAATCATTGCTTTTTTCTGTACATACCACAACTGTGCTTGTACAGCAAAGCCCAATTTAGTTGTTGGGGTTGGGGTTGCTTTTGTAATATGAGCGTTATGGTGCAATTCACTTTGATTAGATTTGTTATCTTTATTAGTTTTGTTATTCATATGTTCGTTATGCCTGTTTATGTATCCTACTTACTTACTTTATTACGAACGAACTACTCCTTCTTCTTCTTTTTTTTCTTTTTGTTGTTATGGTTGTTATTGTTGATCTAAGTAGTGTGTGGTGATTCGAATACACTTGTAAAGATGACGTCGTCGAAGCAGACTTAGTGCGTAAAACGCAGGATCCATGCCATGTGGTAGATTGACTTGCATTTTAGATAAAATAAAAAGAGAAAGTCTTTTATACTATGATGTTATCTGGCTAGTTTTTAGATTGCAAATTATGAAAAGCAGTATTTTGCTTAGATTACTATTCACAAATAATTTAGATCACAAAAGTACAAAATGTATACAAATATTATTTATGTCAGTTATGTGCTCCACAACAAATAAATAAACATTTTCGATTCAAATCACAAATTGATAAATAACAACTAACTTATCAATATTACAGTTTATGTTGACATGTTTGTATGTAGAAAATGTGTAGCTATATATACAAAGCACAAACACGTGAACACGTAGATAAAAAAGGTAGAGAGAGAAAAAAAAATGTAAACAAAATGCTCAAAGTGATGTGATACAAAGCAATATATTTGCAACGACAGCAGATAAAAGATAAACAAACTTTTGCACAAAAAGCCAACAATAAAAAGCAATTTACAGATATACAAAAATTTCATATGCTATCAAAATATGTAAATACGATCACCGTAAAAGTAATACTTCGTGTTATTACTTTTTTGATTGCGTGTGTATAAAATTGAGAATATGTGCAAATATAAATGTGATTATATATTTATGTATAAGATAAATTTTTTTGTCATAAACACAAAATGTTGTATAAATAATATAATAATTATTTTTCTGTATTGTTATTATTGTTATTATAATAGTATTACATTACTTTACGTCTGTCGCTACAGCTCAGCTACTTCAAACATTTCTTTTACCTCACTTCGACATACTGGACATGCATTTCACCGAATCGCACACAACCTACACAACACTTTATGTTTACACGGTCACAGTATAATCGTCGGCTACCGACACGCACAAATTACACACCCTTCCCGTCTACTTGACAACTCCTCACGAACACGTTGCAGGTAGTCGTTCAAGTCCTTCTATAAAGTTCGTAACATGTTTAGCTTAATGTTGGCAAACGATTGAGGGAACAGCACATGGCCCTCACGAAACTAGGCCATCACTTCTTATCGATCTAATCGATCTTCCTCTGCCTCTACGCTCTCTTCCACACGTTAGGCGGCATCTCGTCAAAAGGCCTGCGCGGCAGGTCCACTCGGTGCATTAGATGTACTATTATTATTATTAGTGTTATTAGTAGTGTTAATATTAGACATTAGTGTGTTGGCTGCACCAGCTACTTACCCTAATGGTGCACCTTCTATAATAGCATTATTATTTACAGCTAATCGATTATTGGGCACATTGCCCACGTGGTTATTCTACACCCCAGCGGTGTTGACTACTTCGTTAATGTACATTCGTGAAAAATTTGCATCCCGTGTGATCTGATTGTTATTATTATCGTTATTGACAGTATTATTGTTATTGACAGTATTATTGATTCGATTGCTTGTGTTTGCCTGTCCTGAGAGACGATTAGTCTGTGTAAAGGCGTTATCTCCATTGTCAAGCAATGGAGGAGGAGTAGGAGAAGAAGGCAAAGGCGCATTCGCATTAGAAAAGATGTTCTGACGCATATTTGCTGCATGATTATTATTTACATTATTTCCATTATTTTCTACTAAAACATGTTCAGGTGTGAATTATGATGAATTAACAAACACGACCGGTGCTGCAGGTATATTTACAGCATAATTCATATTCAATGCTACATTATTGTTATTATTGTAATTGTAATTATAGTTATAAAGATAATTACCATTGGTACTAGGGTTGACATTATTATTTACTCCAGCAGATTGCATTCGATTTGCAGTTTGACTAACATTTCGGTTAACGTTTGCGGATTACGCAGAATGACCTTGTGAAAGTGATCGATGAGGATGCAGCAACACATTGTTATTATTATTATTATTACTGCTATTCGTGTTATGAGCTGCAGATCGCAAGGGTGGGACAAAGTAGGCCTGAATACGATGCCCAATTTGGTCTAACTAGGCTAACGACGGGATGATAATCATACTATTGCTACTGCCACTCTCTCGGGTAAACGTGAGCCAACGGGCAAAGTCACGTTCATGCAACTCGCCATTACTCACACTATTCAATTGATACTACAACCCATTAATGTTCGCCAGCTCTGGTGGTAGTTGTAAAATAAGATACCACTTACACTGTCGTGAGACATTGGGGGCAAATCCACTGTAGGGCTCACCCATTCGAATAGATGCAATTCGCGTTAAGATGTAATCCTGCTGCTCTGAGGGCATTTCAATTAACACACGCACGAATGCACCAGTGATAATGCTTGCGGCGTCAGGCTGCTACAAAATGTGTAAAGCGGTGTTTCGGTTTACTAAAGAGCGCTTGATACCGTTAAATAAGCGTAACGCAGCAGGCGAGAGCATTCTAATAAAAATAATTATTAAAAAAGAACACGAAAAATTGAATAATGCCGTATATAATAATATAGGTTACAGACACAAAGGTTGATATAAGCAATATCTAAACTGTAAGATACTTTGCAAGAATTTAAACTAAAAATATAAAAGATGTAAAACTAAAAAAGTTTAAGAACAATATATAACAAGTATAACTTTCCTTACATAACGTCACCTTTGAAAAAAATATATATACAATTACAGCAATAATTATTTTTTGTTATTAAATTTATAAAAATGTTGTACAAGATAAATTTATCTATAAAAACTAGTATTATATAGATTAAAAAAACAACACAATTATTCTAAAAAGTTGTGTGTGTGTGATGGTATACTCTATGTAAACGTTAATTAGAAAAGGTTATTTCCTGTATTTTCTCTTAGCTTTGCTATTGTATAATAAATATAATTTAAATTTATATATTTTTAGTATTAATAATTTACGATATGATCTTTTATAATAATAATTTGAAGAAGAATACTAACACATCGACGTTACAAGAAAAAAATAAAAGAAATCTGATAAATTCTGCTAAGTTTGTTATAATTTTTATTAGTCAAGTTATTAATATAAAGTTTTAATAAATAATTTATGCAAGTGGACAAGGCCGCAGCAACTGTCTGTTATCTGGGTAGTTGGGGTGAACTTTACACTACGGGTAGTACTTCTGTACATACGGATGTGTACTCATTTGCCGTGCATTATACCGTCGCTGACGATCATAATTGAGTAGACCTGAAATCAAATCTAACAAATGTTCATCACGAATTACATCATGAATTCGTGTTGCTCGCTGAATACGAGCAAGATGCTTTGGATCGGTGCAATGACGGAGTTGTCCAGAAGAACTGTACAGAGCTCGTGCTGCCTACGTGCCACACCGTGCCGCCCAATCACCTGGTAATCGTCCCAGTGTTTTCTACATCAGGTGTAAATGTTCCAAATCATCATGGGTGTCATAGAGCAACTTACCCGTGTACAACTCATATATAATACAGCCCATGGATCACATATCAGTGGAATACATTCATCCTAACCCTAAGATGACCTATGGACTACGATAATGACGCGTAGAGACAATAGCGGTTCGACTGTGTCGTTCATCACAGCAGCCTCCTAAATCACACAAACGAACACGTAGTGGCTACACCGGAGCCACACGATTGTGAATGGGATCAATAACCGTCTATGAACTTTCCATTAGTATGTTTTCTGGTTTAAGATCTGTGTGCATGAGGTGCAAATCACTGTGGAAGAAATCTAACGCAGTACCACAGTGAAAGATAATTTACGCCAACTGACGATGTGTGAATGGTCCATGTTTCATAATTCAGTCCAGCAGACATGGTCCATACTTGGGCATGACAATACACATATGAGAAGTGTCATTCTGGAAGTAACGTTGTATCTTCATGATAGAAAAATGATCATACGGGTCGGCTTGACGTACTTTCTCCATAAATTGTATTTCTATCTTAGCATCACGGGTGTACTTTGGTACATTACGTACAATCTTTACCGCACAATACTCTTTTCGTTTACGATCCCATGCCTCCACCACTTTACCAAATGTACCCTCACCAAGCAACGATAGTATCTTAAATCGTTGTGTAGAGACATCAATGTCTTCACCCAGTACCACGTAGAAATGACCTTACTACATGTTTTGATGTGGTAGTTTGTATGTTACCTTAACTTTTTTACGTGGTGCACCACTCGATCCTGTAGCTGCGTTAGAAGCAGATTAATTTTGATCTGTTTTCATTGATGTGTCATGATCTCGTTTACTTCCTGATCGTCGTGCATTTGACATTTATTTGATTTCAGTCTCTGTTTTATTTTTGTGCGAAAATGGTATGTTCAAACTGTTTGCACTTAACTTGTTATCTGCAGAGTTTGCCGCCTTTCCGTTCACCTTGCTTACTTTTGCGTTGTTAATCAAAGTGTTACTGTAATTACTTGTATTATTTTGCTTTGTTAGTGTTACCTCACCATCCGCAGATGTGTAAAAATGTTTTACTTGATCACTATCTGTAGCGTGCGCTAAATTTTATTTCTTATACTTATAATATTTGTCTCCAAGAGAATATTTGTATTAGTACGTGTTTGTGAGAATGGCAAGATTATTAGCTGCATCTGCTGTAGTTGTTTCTGCCGTCTGATTGCTTATCTTATTTCGAATTGCATGTACAACAGAGTTTGACGCTCCTGATGATGGTGCTGCTACATAACCTTTACCATTGCGTTGAATGTTAGACATTGGTTTTTAATTTATAAATTTATTGTTTATTATTCACTCTTCCTTTTTGTAACAGACAGAAGAGTTAATAGATGATATTAGCAAAATTTTATTTATAATTTATTCTTTTTTATTGCTGGTGAACAAATAAGCTTTCCAATAAACAACACACAAATGTTTCACACCTCGTTAATTTAGCTACTTACAAAATCTAAATATTTGTTCAAGTATGTTAGTGAACTTTAGTTACGTAATGCTTTCTTACCCTCTTATGAAAAAGAAAGAAAATGCTATGTAAAGTAATATGTGCTGACCGATTATTTTTTGTTTGGAAAAAAAAACAATGACAAAAAACCAGATATTTAATATAAAACACTCGTTAATGATAAACACAACATTTATACAAACACATTTACTCTTTTATGCAAAGTTGTATTTGACAAATATATTACAAAATGAAATAAACGTACACATAACAGTAAACATTAAAATTGAGTTAAGCATATTTTTTTTTGTATACGTCAGTTGAGCACAATGTGATTTTAAAAAAAGACAATGTACAAAATATTATATAAAATTGGTATGTGCACATATCTTTACATCACTCAGTAATGCATAAAACAACATACACACATAAAAAATGAACTTTTTTTTATCATTAATAAAGTCAAGTTAGTTAATAAAGCACAGAAGTAATAATAAATTTATTTCTACAATGAGCGACAGTAATGTGAATATTGAATAGTAAAACATCGAGTAAAACTATCTCAAATATTCATAAAATAATGAAATTTCTTCTCTATTATTTTCTTTATCACATAACTATATTTGTACACCAAGAAAGATGGAAGTGTTACAAGTTGACGTAATTATACCTAGCGTGTCATCGTATTTTTTCTACATACACCCATAGACAGCTTGAAAGATAATATACATATATATTTTTTTTTAACAAAAGTGTGTCATTGTGACACGATGGTGCATAAACTATTTGATTAATTGATCTCTAGTATGCAACTTTGTGTAGAAGTAATTGCAATATTATAGCGACTAAAGCTATAATGTGCAATAATAATAATAATAATAAAATATATGCATTTTATTTAAGTGAGTTGTGACTTTGTGATAAAAGCAATATGGTCACAAGATTGTCAAAAAAAACAAACAGTTTTATTATCTTTTGATTGACAAAAACGAAAGCTTCACACATACTTTAGTGATTAATGCTATGCAAATCTTGCTTCTGTTCGTTGCACTAATTATCATAATATGTTATTTAGCTATACTGTTTTTGTTTATTTTTTTTTATATAAATAAAACCCACTATTTTGACATGTAAGCATTACATTTAGCAACTTTGTACAATAAATAGTATTTTTCACTAACATTTCCATTTGATGTTGCTCTTCAAACCTATCTTACATCAAAAAGACTGAATCAAATGACAAAATTTTTTTAAAGATGTTATACAATTGGCTGTGAAGTTTACATCACACTGCGAGTTGCTGACATAATGTTTATCATGTAGTAAACATATCATATAATTTTCACATAAAAAGATAGTAGTATTTGCCAAATGTCTTGTATCAAAAACAAACCATAATTGTGTACTGATTGTAAGGTGTATAGTATACAATCAGCAAAATATATCGAAAAAAACAACACTGTAGTTTTTCATATATCTTTCTATAAAGATTAGTACATTACTATAGTGGAGTTTGAGGCAAAAGCTGTAAATTGAGTTAAAAAGCAATACATTTTTGTTTATTTTTTAAAACAAAACTCAATAAAATATGATCCTATTGTGTATAATGTCAAAAGAAAGAAAATAAAAATAAATGGATTCGGAATGACATCACACATAGTTCTATTCAATTAATGGCCGGTTGCAAAATTAACTGAAACGGATGGTACAAGATAAATGTAATAAACGACAACTGAATAAAACTGCCATTGCAAATGACGTAGTTTGAGAAAAAAAAGTACTGTGAGCATACTCAACAAAAAATAAAGAATATAACAAAATTACTGGATATGGTGAAGTGGTGATATAAGTAGATGTACATGATATCTAAACAATCTAATGTACAAACGCAATAAATGGCAAATGGTAAGGCGTTAAATGCCTAATACGAAAATATGTGGAGCATTACTTGATTTGAGAGTACGTACAGTGATTTTTATGTCTATCTTGCAAAAGTAATAAATAAGTAAACAATATTGATTGGGTGATGTAAATACAGACGTACAAATGCTCAACGAGCTGTAAAATAAATATATATAAAAAAAAAATAAAACAAAGAATTTAATAAATTATTTGTTATATACATATTTAAAAAAATTACAAATCTTAACACATCGGTGGAGGCCGCAGCAACTGTCTGTTATCTGGGTAGTTGGGGTGAACTTTACACTACGGGTAGTACTTCTGTACATACGGATGTGTACTCATTTGCCGTGCATTATACCGTCGCTGACGATCATAATTGAGTAGACCTGAAATCAAATCTAACAAATGTTCATCACGAATTACATCATGAATTCGTGTTGCTCGCTGAATACGAGCAAGATGCTTTGGATCGGTGCAATGACGGAGTTGTCCAGAAGAACTGTACAGAGCTCGTGCTGCCTACGTTCCACACCGTGCCGCCCAATCACCTGGTAATCGTCCCAGTGTTTTCTACATTAGGTGTAAATGTTCCAAATCGTCATGGGTGTCATAGAGCAACTTACCCGTGTACAACTCATATATAATACAGCCCATGGATCACATATCAGTGGAATACATTCATCCTAACCCTAAGATGACCTATGGACTACGATAATGACGCGTAGAGACAATAGCGGTTCGACTGTGTCGTTCATCACAGCAGCCTCCTAAATCACACAAACGAACACGTAGTGGCTACACCGGAGCCACACGATTGTGAATGGGATCAATAACCGTCTATGAACTTTCCATTAGTATGTTTTCTGGTTTAAGATCTGTGTGCATGAGGTGCAAATCACTGTGGAAAAAATCTAACGCAGTACCACAGTGAAAGATAATTTACGCCAACTGACGATGTGTGAATGGTCCATGTTTCATAATTCAGTCCAGCAGACATGGTCCATACTTGGGCATGACAATACACATATGAGAAGTGTCATTCTGGAAGTAACGTTGTATCTTCATGATAGAAAAATGATCATACGGGTCGGCTTGACGTACTTTCTCCATAAATTGTATTTCTATCTTAGCATCACGGGTGTACTTTGGTACATTACGTACAATCTTTACCGCACAATACTCTTTTCGTTTACGATCCCATGCCTCCACCACTTTACCAAATGTACCCTCACCAAGCAACGATAGTATCTTAAATCGTTGTGTAGAGACATCAATGTCTTCACCCAGTACCACGTAGAAATGACCTTACTACATGTTTTGATGTGGTAGTGCATAGGTCACTTTCTTCTTTTTGGGTGGGGGTGGGGCTATAATTTCTACCACTTCACTCGTCTTTTTAGCACTTACTAACATCGTACCGGTAGGATTGCACTGCTGGATGTTATCCGTGGCAGCCGCCTCATCGTGCGTACGCTTACTACTTGTTTTACGTCCACTTCCTTGACTCTGAGACAGACTATGACGAAGTTGCTCTATTGCCTTGCTTACATGCCCACTTGTTTTTATAGGCATATTACTAGTATTGTTATTATTACTACTATAAAGATGAGAATTTCCTGCATTTGTATTACGATCATTGGTGTTATCCGTGATATTACCACTATTGTGATTATTGTTGGTGTTGTTATTGTTATTGTTAGCAGATGACGAAATTTGATTTGTTTTCGTTGTGTAGTTTGATGATAACGTATTAAGCATGCCTCGAGCAGACAGGCTATTATTTCGAAGCATTATTGTCACTTTTATCAAAAAAAAAAAAAAATAAATAAATATATTGTTATCGTCTAATTTACGTTTATTGAGCAATCAAATCCAAATACTCAGTTATTAATTTTATCTTTTACAAAGACTTAAAATTATTTATGTTGAAAAAAGTATATCGTTATTAGCTATGAAAATTTCCTTTCTAATTTTTGTTGTAAAGTTAAAATAAATATGAATTTGAAACAATTTTTATCTATTGACGTAACGTCTTCAAAAAGAAAGAAATAGTATAAAAACAATGTGACAATATAATAATAAAAAGTGTATTGATAAACTTTATTTACATATCATTTTTGTAATATTTATTTCTTTTTTAAGTAATTTACAATTTTGTACGAATAATATTCGGTTGAGAAATCTTTACAAATATGGATATAACTGTTCGTTCATAATAACACTACGTTGATGTTAATAACAATACTACAAAGCTATATAAACTTTATAATGCTAATAGTGTGTAGAGTATACATAAATACGTAAATATATAATTATATAATAATATGCAAATATTATGTAAATTATATTCTAGTAATTTATGTTCAGCCAAAATACATCTTTCACTGGATATAGAATGTGTATTGTATTTTCAGCACAAATACACACATATACAACTCTAAATACAGTTGTAAATAAACTACTTAGGTAATAATTACAAAAAAAAATCAACAATTTTTGTTATATATATATATATTATATATATTTGATATAGTTATATTTAACGTTGATTGATACTTAATACATCACTGATTTCATTAATAATTGCATGCAATAATAACGGTGTTGGGATTTGTGGCAATTTACATCCATTGTACGGTGCTATTAGTTACGTAACACACATCTCATTAAATAATTCATACAGCTGAAGTAAATGTACATCATGTGCAGATGGTACAAAGGCATCAGACATTACTGGAATGAATGCCATTGCTACATTATTGTTATTTTTTGCAAATGTATTAGCCGACGTAGGAGATGGTGTAGGAGGAAGAGACGAATAAGCCAGGTGTTATTTGCATGTCTTATCATTCTATTGCTCTATTGTATTCAGATTATTATTATTTTCAAGTATAATACTATCTATCTTTGTAACTTGCTACATTGTTGTAGTTTGATCTATTTTATCTCATTTTTTACTTGATTTCTTGCGAGTGCTCTTCACGTGGCCGTGATGATCGCTCTCTTGTTGACACATTAACTTTCAGGCTAGACGGCTCGAGTAGCCTGCCACAATAAGTTGGTTTACATACTGTAAATTGGACAAGAGAGTCGATAAGTGATGCAGCAATCGCTCTAGCTGCCGTTGTAGCATCGCTATTTCTACTTGAGCATGAGATCACAACAAGATAACCGTCATGTGAATCGCACACTGCAGTAAAATGTCATTTGGTAAGAAACGAAGATGTAAATGGGCAAGTTATTGAGAGGTAGACAAGGCACCAATGGATTTACCTAGTTGCTCCTTGAGAGTTGACTTGTTTTGAGAATAATAGCATTAATTATTATTATTAATATAATTATTAACATTACTAGTTGCACCCTTTGCAAGTGAATTACTATTAAGTTGTACTTTATTGAATTGTTAATTTATTTCTTGTGGAATGGATAGCTGTGTTATTTGACTTGATTTTTTGTCATGTGCCTACCTTTCATTTTATGTCATATTATTATTATTATGATTATAATTATTAATATTATTATTAATATTATTATTAATATTATTATAAATATTGATCTTGTTGCTACTTGTATCAGTAAGAAAAGTATAGCAGGTGTTTTGATAACTACCATTTACGTTTAAACTTACATTCGTATCGGTGAGGTAATTTGTTGAACTTCGCCGAATCATTTCGCTCGTATTATTTTTATTATTATTGTTTCAACTTCTTTATTCACTATTGTTTTGATAATTATTACGGCTGTTGTACGAATGAGAAAGTAATGATTGGTGCATTGCAGGATTATTGCTATTCGCTTTTTTCTACTGAGCCGCATGTCATGAGTTGGGTTCTAGCGATAATGGACTCATACACTGAGTTACATTTCGTTGAGGCAGTTGACGTTTATTATATCGTAAATAACGCGATTTACTCAATGAAGAAATGAGTGAGGATGGCAGTGAGGCCGATGTTTTCACAGAGGATGGCCTCTAATGCTCTTTTAGTTATAATTATTACTACGATTATTACGACGACTCTGTCCGCAATGATGGCAATGGCTGTCTTGATTACACGCCAACTTGACGAATGGATGTGTTTAGCTTTACTTGTTTCTTTATATTTGTTATTTCAATATTATCACTTTTACAGGTTTTATGAGAACATACAGAAATGGGTTGTGTTTGCGTTGCACTGACGCGTATTGGTTGTACTTACAACTTATTATTATTATTATCATCATTATCCATGTCTGTACCAATCACTTTGGCAGAATTAACATATCCGTTGCGTTATTCTTGTGTTTGATAAATAACTAGCGTGGAATGTATGGCTTGGGCAAGTTCCATTTCATACACGAGGCGTTGTCGTAATTCATGACTATTGCGCTGTAATCACGCAGAGGCCTCATGACAGATAATAATGCCATCAATAAACACTTTCTCACTCTTATTACTACTATCATTAAAATGATTAATATCATTGCCTGTTGTAACATCGGGGTGTGTGTTCATTCACAGTGTGAGTTCGGTGTCATCAATACTACCGGTTTTACCATTCTTACTGGATGATCAGTTAATGCGCATCTGCCGCATAATTTGCGAGTTTTGTGAACGCACTTGATTATTATTTTGATTTATTGAATTTACTGGCTCAGTAAATTGTTTACTAGACAGTACTTATCTTACCTATTACACATCTTATTACAACCCTTATTATTATTGCTACTAATACTCTTACTACTATTATCACGGTAAATATTTATTGTAAGAATGATTTCCTTGTTCATGTCTTCTTGACAAACGAGAATGGCTACCATGTACAGACTCATTTTGTAGTTTATTCTTCATGTTTTTGTAATGAGGTTTGTGTTATTGTGATGTGGTTAGGAGGTCGTGGTACATCTCCAGTGGTGAGTACATGTGTGATGTGTGAGTGCTAAAATAAATTTACGGTCGTACAAATCATGGACGTTACTTGTGCGTACACGATGCCACACTAAAATCACACGAATGATAATGATGCTACCCTTGTTCATACAAGTACACCTACTGTTATTGCTGTTGTTGCTGTAGTTATTAGCTATACGTCACTGATGATGGGAAAATTGCAAAAGGTTGTGTTGATTGTGAGTGCAAGTTCAAACTATTATTTTTATTATTATTATTATTATTATTATGGTATGATGATTTAGTGTTCTTGTTAGCATTATCATTACCACTATTTACATTTTCTTTTAATTTGGCCTGTTTGCTCTTTTATGTAATTTGCATCATGGTATATTCGTACAAGGCACACTGTCGAGTTCAGTTTAAGACATTGAAATGAAGTAGTGGAAATTCTAGCTAAATATAAATTCTATTTAGTCTATCACTTCGATTACATGGGAACTGTCATTTATATTGTACATTTTTCTATAATGAGTTTTATATTGACATTGCAGCCTCTCCTGCATTGTCATTATAACTGTCTTCACTAGCGTTATTGCAATCCGTAGCTTTACTTGCATAAATTTTACTATTTATTGCCTATTGTACATGAAATTAAGATGGATAGATGTATAATTATGTTCTTAATAATGGCGGTGTAAGTTGCACCGAGGCGGAGGCGGCTAATGCCTCACAAAACGGACAAGCTTCGCCTCAGACACAGTGTACTCGTAATTTAGGCAATGACTTTACATTATTATTATGATGATGACCATTACCGTACTTTTATTTTGTGTAGTCTGCCTATCTAGTTTTTCCTTCTATGTAATTATCATCGTCTGCCTATCTAGTTTTTTCTACACGTACCTGCACATTAGCATTTTCGTGTGTTTGACTTTCATCATGAGCGTCAATACCGTTTATTGTCTTTTATACTTATTATTATATTAATTATTACTACTACTACTACTACTACTATCGTTACTCGTGTAAATAGGTATGCTTGCCCTATCGGTTTGCACGTCGTTCATCAAACGAGTGCAAGCTTGACTGTTGTGCTGCATTCTATGTGCCTTTTCATGAATGGGTAACGGTCCAGGAGTGCTGTGAGGATGCCACGGAGCTGCTCTACACGGTTCACCTATTTGCCTCAGGAGTTTTACTAAGGCAACTACTCTTCTTACTGTTGTGATTATAAACGTTTATACCACTCTCAACGCTCATCTAATGTGCTTGGCTCAATGTCATCTGTTATTTGTGCTTGTCTAAAGCATTTGTCTGTGCACTCATCGCTTCAGAGCGTTTGTGCAGTCATTCACTTTATAATTTCCATGGTAGTTTATACGACGCTCAGGAGCTGTGCCTTGTGTCCATCATGGCCGAAAGCGGAGTGATCGGTGAACTTGCATCAAGTCAAGGTGAGGTAAAAAAAGGTGTTTATATTTCAACATCCTCATTATTATTGATTGGAAAGGTAACTTACTTTCTACGTTGCTCTATTTGTTGTTGTTACGATAATAACAACGGGGATGAAATGCCAATTACCTGCCTGTTACTACTTGCACTTCCACTGGCATGTTTGTCTCTAGAAAACTTACTTAAACTAAAAGTTTTACCGTTATTAATATTTACACTTTTACTGCTGACAGGTAACATGGCTGAGGTCAGGTACGGAGATGTACGAGTACTGGCTACAAACTAATTATTTTTATTTTTCCTTTGTGGTAAAGTTAACTGGTGCTATGCACTACCAGGCCATGTAAATGTATTGGCAGACTCGTTTGACTTGGTAAGTGGTTCATTCTGGGACAATGCCGCAGACGTATCATGACTGTCATCACTTTAGTTATACTTGTTTGTGTTGGTCTGTAGAAGCTCTATAAATAGTAAAGGAGGTATAACAAGTGATGGCTCGTTTGCACTTTTACCATCATAAATATTGTTAGAATCAAAGTACATGGCTACGGTGCTTTCCAGTGGTGCGAGTTCACAGTGCGATAGACTTACATGCAATTTGCTTTCACTTTCATTACGAATGAAGGCATGCGATTACAAAAAGGAGCCAATTTTCGTTAACGCAGGACTATACTTTATAACCTGCTGAAAGGCTACAAAATTGGCCTCTTTGATAATTTCTTGCTTTTTTGTTTGAATGGCTTTGCGTTTGATATTTCCCTTACTTGAATACCGTGTATTGTGACTGTAGCTCTCCTCCCGCTTTAGTTTCTGCATTCCTGAGCAAGATAGTGTTGGTGATGATGTCAACGATGAAGAAGATGGCTGCTGTGACTGTTGTTGTTGTGGTTGTTGTTACAAATTTGTACATGGTGAAGTGAGTTGTGAGTTGGGCAGACTTGACCTTTGTGATTATTTGACCTTTAGTAAAACACAAGTAGAGGCTGCATTAGTACACGGAGAGCACAATGAGCCAGATGTAGAATATTGTCGTTTTTTGTGAGCACTATGACTACTCAATTTATCCTTTTTGTTTGTATCAGCATTAATGTATTTGTTTAGTTTTGCTATTTTGGACTTGTACAAGTTGTCACGTATGTTGGTCAACAAAACACTCTACAAATAACGGTACAAGGTGCCAAACGTGAAAGAACACTGTGAGTTTAGTAAGAAGTTTGCAATAGTGTTTCATGGTAGATATTTCGCAAATCATTCACCGACACTTTGCTCATACAATGATGCAATCAAACTATGTGTAATCTTATTCGCTGCTTTATTCAATTAAATGCAATTGTCTTGTTCATTCAGATTATTTTATTATTATTGGCCCTTATTCTATTATATTTGTTTCCCTGTAAAATGTTTGTTGGACTATTATTATTCTGATATTACTTTGTTGCGTTCACATTACTGTAATATATCACTACATACTTGTACACTAATACATGGATGTGGCCATTTGAACTCTACTTTATTCTTATAATTATAATTATAAATATAATGAGGCTGCTTTATTACGTTATTCAACTTGGAATTATTGAGATAATACGACGGAGAGGAGGATGACAAAGACAAAGTTTTTTTACTATTTTTATAATAAGAACTTTCAGAAGTATACTAGGATGGTGTGTAACCCAACAAATACCGTAGTGGTAAGTACAAGTGCCGGTTAATTCACAAGCCATCGGGTAACTAGGATAGTGCATGGTACACTATCACATCCATTATTTTATTGTTGTTATTACAGTGTACACCATACTCATTATGTTAACGAGATTAATTTAATAAATGGCCCAATGGGAAAGTTTGTCTCGTAAATTTGTTTAGCTACGATGGCTAAACTTGACGAAGTACACGCATTCATAGGTTCAACACCTTCACAAGTTATTTACACGTCCGTAGCAGCGTTACGCTGTGACGAAGATAGAGGAATAAGAAATTAAACATATTTACCGTTCGCACGATTGTAGATGTGTCATTAGTAACATCCGTATAATTTTTATTATTAATAATATTACTGCTCATCTGATCTATCAAGGTAGCATTTCGAACGTGCTCACTACTACTCATTCGTTTTTACTATTGCTATACATTTGCCTATGTGAAAGCTTTAAAAGGTAAATTTTCAGCTCGTGATTTCGCTTTTTACACATTTGTTTTCACGTTGATGTTCTGTGTGCGATTGGTGCCATAGGTGTTAATGCTAGACGTGCTACTGATAAACTATGACCCTACTTAGACATTGCTCTTGTCATCGTAAAACTATAATATCTTGGTGGTGTGTTCAATGGTGTTAATCTCACGTGAGACATACTGTTACCGCAGCTCTTCTCTGCATCAGACATTGACAATACACTGCACAAAGGAGGCGAGTGAGTTTTGTGCGTCATCGCCGCGGTTTAGCGCAATCACTAACATGACTGAAGAGGCATCTTGACTTGGTTTCTTTACATTTCTTTTATTACTCAATCTTTACTTCCTCTGTTTATTTATTCTCTATATGCTTTACCGTTGTTATTATTACCTCCACACATGTATGTCATCAAAATATGGTTATTACTACTACTATTAGAAAAACTATTCCTATGACTACATAAATGGATATTATTATTGTTACAGACAGGCCTCATCGGATAGGACAATACGATAGAGTAATAAGGTCACATGGGCAAAGTGCAGTGTAGCACAACTAGACGGTGTAGCCCGTATTAACTGTTCTAGTGCGATGTGACTTAGTCCAATACACGAAATTTATGTTGGACGTTCTAATCGTATATGACCAACATAACGTAGCATGGAATGTAAATCGTTCACGGAGTGGCCCGTCATGACCTACTCTATCTCATAAGGTGCAAATGATTTTAATCATTGCTGAATTCAATGTTTTCTTTCATCACTTTCATTGTTATTACTGTTGTTCTCTTGTAATTGAATGTTGTTTTGTATAATTTATAATAACTATCGCAGGGCCGCCTTGTCCATTTATTCATCCTCGTATAATCGGGTAAAGATGTTGTGTTTAATAGTGATAACATCCTCTTTATTGTTACACGAACGAGCTTTACTGATTTTCCTTTTTGCCCTATTACAGAGATTTTTATTACTTTGATTTTAAGTATAAATACAAAATGTATTTTATATGTTGTTATCCTTTGCACTAATACCGTGACTATCTTTTTTGTTTTGCGTCTTGTTCTTATTTTTATTGTTATTGTTATTGTTTTCATTATTGACAATAATAATTTTAGGAGGTGTACGAAACGCTTATGATGGTGTCTACGACGATTCCGATGATGAGAAGAGGTGCGACTGTGATGAGAGTGCATTTTGTGAACTACTTACTTAACAGTAAAGCTGGCCTTATTCGTTTGGTGTACCTTTGCCACCATAACATTTATCATTATTATTATTATTGTTTTTTTTGTACGTGTGTGAAATACCATAGTGATCGTCTTATTCGCTTTATAATACTCCTTACTATTATAACAACTTATTGCTTTGTTTATATGACGCAGCTTATAAAGAAGTATCATTATTACTGTTCATATTATCGTTACTATTATTATTATTATTGTAATTAAATCGATTAGTACCAAAACTACTATTTGACAAGTTTAACGCCGAGTATGAATGCTGCAACGTCTTTGACTTTTCATTCAGTGCACCACTTATTTCCGTAGATGGTTAAATTAAAGTAAATTATTCATTATTATTATTATTATTACTACTATAACGGTGATACAGACTTTATTGCGATGCACTAGTAGGCATTCGTACACCTTGTCTTCTCATAATATTGTTGTTATTGTTATTATTATTACTACTACTGCTACTAGTAGTAGACGTAGAGGTGGTAGTTTTACTGCTAACGCTCAGACCTTCACTTGCAGTGCTACTATTACTGATACTATGAGTTGTATTTATACATTTAGAAAATTATGGCTTATCTCCTTTGAGTGGTAGCGCATTTACATTAGAGTGTGTGTTTACAGTCGTGCTTGCTACTTGTTTGTGATTAGCTTAACCCTGTTTCGTTTTGATTTGCTCAATCTCGAATGGATTGTGATACGGGTAGCGATACAGCAACCGATTTTTGCCAAAGAGAAAGAGAACGACAGACATTGTTGTATTTATATACTTGTTTGCTTTTTGAAATGTTAATAGCCTTATAGTATAGTTGAGTGGAAATATTGTTGTGAATAAGAAGATAAAATAAATAGAATGCTTTACTATACAGGATTAGAAAATAATTTTTAGCCTAAAGATGTGTAAATTTATACGTTTTGTGAAGATAAAGTACAATATTTTGTGTAAAAGAGTATAACAAATTTAATGTTGTAAAATAAAACTAATTATATATATGTACATAGTAAACATACTTATATCTTTAGAAGTACAATTATGTATGTATATATATTAATTTAATAAATTATTTACAATAAAAGCATCATTGTTTTCTATCTTAACAAAAAACGTTGAAGTTAATATTATTTATATCATTATTTATAGGTTTATTATTTTGATATGTGTAGTGTGGCTTGTTTCAACTGTGCAAGAATAGCCTCTGGGTTATCTAAGTTGACCTGTTTGACAGTGTAACTATCACCATGTTTTACTGCTTAGCTGATTTGCCTTTTCACCTCATCTACAATTCGTTTGTACTTCATTGTCATCTACGCTAGTCGTCTAAGTTTGACATTGGCCTCATCTAACAAGGCGGTCTTGTCTTTCAACGTATTAGACAGCTCTCTCTGCATGCGTTGTCGGCCTTGCGCCTCTTCGTTTAACTTGGTTCGTCACTGAGCCAATTCACTCTGGTGTGTTTTTTACATCTGCCGCTGAGTCTGTAACGAGTGCGCCAGTTCATTGTCACGAATGACAATCAACTCGCGCAGCTTGTGAATTTGCTATAGTATTTCACGTTCACGTGAGCGCAAGGCTGCGATTGTGAGCTGTGCGTTATAACTTCCATTATCACTGCTACTAACACTCTTTTTTTCTTCTTTCCTGACACTGTTTTGTTGTTGACATTACTACTACTACATTTCTATACGAGAACGTTTGTATGGAGAAGACAATAATGTTGATGATGATGATTATTAGGAATGATGCTACATTAGTACAGAAGCAACTTGATTAATTTTTTAGTTTCGTACAATTACTTCTCCTTTAACGTTACCGTTCATGATACTCACATCTGGTAATTAGTTTCTTTGCGCTTGACACACATCATGCAATAACTGCAAGGCAGCACGAAGTGTGTGCAGCTTAGCACGTAGTCCTTATGCCTGTTCACCGGTTAGCAAGACATTTGGTCCTGCACTGGATAGTTTACCTTGGTACGAAGTATTGAGTGAAGTTGCTAATGAGGATTGCGTATACACCTGAAACTACTACTAGGTAAAATTGTCATTGACGATGGTTTTCAGATTAAGCACCTATACTGCTTCACCAAAGTGTACTGCGATGAGTCATTTGTTGTACAATGCAGTCTTGTTATTAGTATAAACGGATGAAAGTAAAGTAGATAATGAGTTTTAGTAATTGTTATTTGTATCACCTGTGTTAGATGAGCTATCAGGTAACTTTGAGTTTGACTCATTTTGCTCAGTGCCTGGTTTAGGCAATATAGCAACTATTCGTCCAACTCGATATGGAACAGAAGCACTACTAAGAGTACCTTCATTTGATTTTTGATTCATATTTTTTACATTATTACTATTACCACCGTGTGTACGGTGTAACACCATCTCATTTTTGCTTTGTAAGTTTCGCTTTTGCTATAACTACTGCTATTTCTTAGTTTGTTATTAATTGTGCTGTGCGAGAATGCGTTGTACAAATACATTATGATCCATCAATGCCTCTCGTCGAAAACGTGGTACTGCTACTTTCACCAAACCATTTGTTACTTGCTCACGAAGTGAGGACTAGGTCAGAGCGGTTTGTGTCAGTGCGTAAATGGCAGCTAACTTTGCATTCAGATCTTCATTGCTGTTATTGTGGCATTTATCATCTATGACTGTTGTCGAAAAGGCAGACTGCAGAGTGGACAAGGTAATGTGTGGAAAGAGTAGAATGTCATGCAAGTCCCGTTAGAAGACTTGACACTCTTTGGCTTGAGCAAAATGAGCAGACATGATCTTACAAAAGTTTTACGTCAATTTTAGTGGTAGAAGCAGTGTGTTCTATGGAAAGCTAAATGTATTATTTGTAAGCTATGACTTAGTTAATAACAAGCTGTGAAAATAGAGAAGGTAAATAATAAAAAAAGTGTATATTTTTAGAAAAAAGGTATTTACAATTATTACAAAAGACAAACGATTTTTTTATCGCATAAATTCTGCGAAATCAACTTATATTTAATTCGAGAACAACTTGATAACCTTAAACTATTATATATTTTTGTACAGGTTGTAAGGTAATGAAAAAGCAGTAATATATTTTTCTACAACAACTATAATAACAACAATAGTAGTAGTAAATTTATGAATGATAACATTTAGTAGAGTAAGATAAACCGTATGTATGTTTAATTATTGATAAGAACGGTAAGTAGGTGAAGTTAGAAAAACTACAGAAAAAAAAAACAACAACAAAAAAGTTAATATCGTTTTTTTTATTATGAACAAATACAGAAAATATAATTTTATATTTATGTAAACTATATTGACAATAAAATATAGTGGTGAAGTAAATGGCAACATACAAGGAAGCATGGAATTACCTTAACGTATTTCAGTAACTGGTCGCATATCACTTTCTTTGGCAAATCGTAAATATTTAACGATATAGGTGACAATAGCGGCAACCACTGCAAAGCAGTATAATAGGACAAAACTTTTTGTTCCTCCTTTATCGCGTGTTCGAATCAATCTACCAAGCAGCTTGTTTGGAATGCAATAACGTACAAATCAGCTGCTTTGCTCGTAGGGAAGTCACACTCCTGCGTTTTATTACTCGAACTGACGCTGCCATGCCGCGGTGCGTATTCGTTATGTTTGGGCCGATTACCCAAACAACGCTGCGTATGGGTCTGGGTCATTGATCTCACGGTAGTCTCGGAATAACTTGTAGAAGCGACTATCAATTCCTTTACCGGACTTGATTTCACGTAATTTTTGTACATACTACTTATCAATGAGACGTTGCTTGTACACGGATTTGGCAAATTACGGATCGGCGTATTTAATTTGTTGTGCGATGGTGTTCTGCTGTTTGTACCGTCCACTTGGTAGTGTTTATGGAAACATCATTTATGCCTCTTTACGAAGTTGTGCGGCACTTTGTGTTGGTCTGCCCAGTCAATCACTTGTCTCATAATCACGAATACGCACATTACTACTACTTTTACTCGTACTTGTGTTGTTAATGTGTTATTATTGTTTTACGATTTTACTGCCCTTTGGTGGTTTACGAACACTATCAAAGGGAGAGTACGTCAAAGAGCGTTTATCTTGTATTAGCGTATAAGCACACAAGGTTGTGTACTTACTAGACGATAACATTTTTTCAAAATGAAATATTGTGATTATATCTACAAATTGTTTTTATTAACAAAGAAGTCGATATGAAGCAACTATTAATGTACTATATATATTGTAAAAAAAGTTAAACACAAAGCTAGAAAAAACAAAAGGATATATATACATATATAATTGATTTTTACAAATTAACACTATTTTAGTTTGCACAATTACACGCACGTAATAGTGTAAATAATAGAATATATAAATGACAAGCAAAACAATAAGTCAAGTAACCGTTTTGTAATTTTTCTACTTCTTAATCAATAAACACGCACACGCACACATACGCACAAAAAAATAAATTATTGTAATGTATTTTTTTTTACAGTTTACAGGACTTTTGATGTCATGGGTGGTTTGCCCATAGCCTTCAAGTGGCGATCCACACACTTACGCAGTTCTACTCGTTCTCTCTCACATGCGTTATGTGCTAAGGCACGATTAATTTGACAAGCCTCAACACACTTTCCATACTTTGCGGCAGGTTATTTACAGTATGCATAGGCCTGACCATACTTCGATTTCAGCTCACGATCAATGACCTTGTCAGAGATGTAAAAATTGCCTTACATTACTTTTAGCAGCAGTAACACTCCAAAATAAAATAAAAACTGACGAAAAAAAGTAAAGAAATCAAACGATAAGTTATATATGTATTTGTTAACAAATATAACTATAATTTATTCAAAAAATGAACAATTTAACTAATGAAATAAATGTAACAAAAGCGTTGTAAAAGAAAACACATTGTTATAGGGTATAATTGTACAATAGATCAAATATATATATGTTACTACACATGACAAATAATAGGTAAGTTGTTGTGAGCAATTATTTTTATGCATAAACACTTTGCAAAAATAGATATATAATATCGTAAACATTTTATTTATACATGTGTACTAACACAACATAAAGGTATGTACATGGGCGTATACTACAAGTAACCGATAACAACAAAACATAACGTCAAATAAAAAAACCCACAAAATATGTTAAAATAATAAAACAAAA
Source organism: Blastocrithidia nonstop (assembly GCA_028554745.1). Lineage (NCBI taxonomy): Eukaryota > Euglenozoa > Kinetoplastea > Trypanosomatida > Trypanosomatidae > Blastocrithidia > Blastocrithidia nonstop. The sequence continues at coordinate 66,267 of JAQOTN010000013.1, read as the reverse complement.
ACATACTAGTTATGTAAATGACTACTAAAACAATGAGGTTGCTATAGTTTGGCTTGTGTATGTAGAAAAGTAAAAATAATAAAATACATTCAACTCCGTTATCAAGCTAAATAATGTTTACAAATTACAATACACACACATGCACCAAATAATTATGTAAGGATGGGCGGGAGTACAACAGATATGATTGAAACCAAAAGCGAAGAATGAAATGATAATAATATTTGTTCACTGTACGGTTGTATAGACCGTTATATATGCCAATAAAGTTATCAAAATAATTTTTGTAAAATAAAGAAAGAAAAGGCTTAGAGTTGCAAAACACACACACACACACTAGTTTACACTCGTTCAATTTGTGTATTAGTGATATAAAATAATGCAAATGTAAGTGATAAGAAAAAATTATTTAAAAAGGAAATAGATTGAACATAGCGTATACTATTTACTAGAAAAAAAGTAACACAGGTGTAAAAAATGAAGTCGTTTGCAAAAATCAAATTGTTAAAATTTACTCCTCTTTTTTTGTAAAAAACAAATTAACATGTCAAACAAAAATAATTATTGACAAATTATTATAGTAAAAAATACATTAATTATAATCAGAGCGTGCGTATTGTGCCACCTACGTAGGTGTTTGTCTGTGTATAGATAATCAAATACGAGCATACTCCTGACTGTATTGTAAAAAAAAAGATTTCAATTAACTTGAAACTTTAAAAGATATTTTTACAAAAATTAGAAAGAGTAATAGCAACAACGCTCTTTCTAAAATACAATTATTAATTCACTTTATTTATTTTTATTCTTCAAAACAGATCAAAAAATAAATAAAGTGAATCAATAATGCCTTCGGAATAAAAAAAAAGCTGGAAAAATAAGTAGATGTTATATTTGTGTGTTATTTTTTAAATATTGTTTTATTCTTTAAATTAATTGTTTTAAGTTTGCACATGAGATGAGGAGTGCAAATGTGCACTTGCCGCATTCATGTTAGGCAATAGTATCACAATCACCGAAAACATATCCGGTGTAGGCTGAGACGCTAACAAAGAGGATAATACTACTGATGATGATGATGATGATACTGTTGTGTTTTTGTTACTCTACACATTTGTACACGTACTTGTTGCATTTCATGGTTTACTATTATTAACATTGACATTTCGTTCATCGTTTTCGTTATTCTCATGATTATCATTATTATTTGCTCGTTGCATGGCAACTGCCTACACGGACAAGAAGTGTGCCAATGCATCACACAATGACAGTGTACTTGAATAGTTTGTAGCCTTTGATTATTGCTTCTATTGCTTCATTTATGTCTCCTGTTTTTCTCTTTTACCTAACTTACGTGAATTGTTGTTGTTAATATTATTAATATTGTTAATATTATTCCTATCAACTGCAAAACTACTGTCACGTTTTTCTTCTTCTTTGTCCGTTTGTTTTGATCGACGAGCTGCTAACGCGTGAAGTTGTGCGTCAAGGTGTTACTGCGTAGACTTGCTATGAAACGAATAAAGTTACAAGTAATTTTAGACACGCGAATAATAAAACTAACAGAGCCGATGCTGTGTGTGCCTACTCAGTGTGTTTAATATACTAGCAATGTATTTATGCACCCGAGCCTAGGCGTGTTCAAGCAAGTTGATACTTTCATGATCAAAGTGTATTTATTGAGCTATACCTTTGTAGTGCGATAAAATGGACGTATAATTGACTTTATGTTTTGTTCTTTGTGTTGAATCTTTGCCATTCTTACCAGAAGGATTAGCAGACGATTATATTTATACTTATTATTATTGTAATGACTATGAAGAAGAAGAAGAAGAAGCCGAAAAAGATGACTTGTGTTTAGACGAGTGCGCATTTTTATGCTTAATAACTCGATCTCAAATAACCGTCGTCATCTCATACGCAACATGGTTGAGAATGAGCAGCACCCGAAGCAGACATGAAACCAATGAAGCCCGCATGACTCGTCAGAATTACAGTGTAGAATGCACCAGAGCATGCGGCAAGATAAGATTGTTACTTTTGTGTGGTTTACTATTTCGTGTTTTCGACTTACTCGTGCTATGACTACCAGCTTTATTCATTTTATGATCATTATTACTATTATTATTACCAGTATAGTTATTTTTCGTTTTTGGGTTTGTGTTGTCGTGTAATGCATTTATACCTGGCACATTAATTTCATTATACGCATTTACACTTTCATTGTTCTCGTTTTCACGACTGGTGCCGTGTTTCATGAGTTATTTTTTTGATAAACCTTGTTTTGATTGACACCCATTTTACTTATTATTATTATTATTATTATTATTATTATTATTATTATTATTATTATTATTATTATTATTATTATTATTATTATTATTATTATTATTATTATTATTATTATTATTATTATTATTGTTCTTGGTTTTATTGGTTGAGTAACATTGATGAATATTACGTTCATTGGCATTGCACTACTCATTCTTTTTTCCCTCGTCATCTTCGTCTTCGCTACTTCCACTATCATCATTATTATCATTATCGTTGAAATTATTTTTACTTTCTATTTCGTTATTGAGCTCGTTGAGATCCACCACACAACGCTTGACTCGAGGCATCTCATACACACCGACACGTTACATCTCATTCACTCCATTATTGTAAATTTTACTTTTATTATTGGTAGAACTGTCCATTCCTTTACCTTTGCTACCAAAGGATATGTTACTTGATGTAGCAGAGGAAAATAAACCAGCGATTTACTGTTGTTATTATTCCACCATTTGTTATTGCTATTATTATTATTACTATTATTATTCTGAAGGTGAGTGGTGTAATTTCCTACGTCGGTTCCTTGAGTCAAAGTTCCTACTGGACACTCTACGCGTATTACTACAACAATATTTATTATTATTATTATTATTTTTACTGTCCGAATGGCTATGAAAGCTATTTAGCCTACCTGATCGATAACTACCTCGTCAACTCACATGACCTTCATCGTAGTAATTGGTGTTGTAGTATTATTCATCGTATTACTCTCCTTCTTATTTTTCTGTATAATCTGTGTGAGCTGTCTGTCCTTCCGATATACTGGCGTTATTCATGACATTAGCTTTCATGTGTAGTGAGATAATAAATCGCTTACTAGCCTGTACACTATTCAGTGTAAACAGCTTGCTCGCTAGCCCTGGGGTAGAGGCCACGTAGAGTGTGTTTTATCGTAAATAAATTAGTCCAAGGTCTAACGGTGGGGCATGTAGTGCATGACGGTGTGGAGCTCATGCCAGACCCGTACGAATACACTACGCGGTCAAGACCATGTACCAGCGATGCAGTGTGGCACGAATGGCAGAGATCAACGCACGTAATGGGTCATGATTGAAAGATGATAAGCCTACAAAGAATTATGGAGATAGTGTGGTGGCAAATAAACAGGCTGCATCATTGCCGCTAGCAAAGGAGGCAATAAATTATCGATTGAAATACGGGTGTACCGCATATCGCTTTCGATGACGTAACTTACGTAAAAGCTACGCGGCGGCTTGTGCGTTTAGATCTGAATTATTCGCAGTAGAAGAGGCACCAGCATTTCATTTTGATTTATTGCCTTGCTCTTGCTGCTGCATCATCATCATCATTTAACTCTCTCGTGCTTTCATTTATAATTTTTGTAAATCATGTCGTCTTTTCAGGAAAATAGACGGCATGACTTCAAACGTTACCGCACTATAGGTACGTTAGGCGTGAGGAATAGCAAATAATAGTGAGGGTGCATTATTTGCACCTGGTATGTTTTGTTTTACATTATAAATATAACTATTATTATTATAATTGTTACTATATTAGTTAGAGTGTGTCATGAGATCTTGTACGGTTCCATTGATCAGCGTAGGACCAAAGGGAGGCTGAGAGTGTAACAAATTGTACAACTTGTTTGACACTTTCCGTTTCAACATGGTGTGTTGGTGTCCAACACATTATTATTATTATTACTACTATTATAATGAATGTGTATCATTTCGGTTGGGCCTTTTACCTTGTGGTGAGTTATGAAAGGACGGCATAAGTAGTGAATTGGAGCGTTATCGGTGTAGCATGGCAGACGCAGACGCAGACGATATGGATGAAGACGAAGTCGTTACAACAGCTACTGGTATTCCTGCTGCTGCCATGAAAGAGGATGAAGAAGATGGACCACAGGAGGAGTGAAATGGATTGGGCGTAAATGGGAAAAGACGGGCACCAGGGTACATGATCCGAACCCCATCTTGAATTAGCTGAGCCCCAAACAACACATCACGTTGTAGATGTGGACGAAATAAGTCAATCGCCACCTGTGCACGTGTTGGAATAGCAGCATTATTATTACTACTACTACTCAAATTATTCTTTTGTTGAGCTCCATACCGTTGCTCATACTTACTCACAATTTATGTAATTCGAGTTTACTTGATGCCGTTGATTCGAAAACGCAACACCGCGGGGGCTACACTCTGGAAGTGTATTAGGTCTATCACCTCATCTCATGGGCAGGTCATTAATAGAGCTAACTGAAATGGAAGAAGACTATTGTTATTGTTCAATTTATTACCCTATTTATTGTTATTAATATTATTGTCATTTGTAGTGTTTATTTGACTGTTTAAACTATTTGCAGTGCTGTGATCCTGATCGAAGGAGACGATGTGCGACGGCTGAGACGGCGGAGGAGAAGAGCAGCGTGAGAGTAACTTTGTATTGGGATAATTCTCATAGGAACTGCTGTTATTATTATTATTGTTATAACATTTAGTGTTGTTATTAGCTGTTTGTTGTGATTGTTGTGGTGGTGGTCAGACAAAGTTAGCGTTAATTTCACTTGCCCGTGAATTTTTATTACATGGCGTTTCATTTGCTCTTTCACTGCCTTTATAATTTTTCTATTACATTTAGGTGTTAGCTTCATTTCCTTCAGCATCATTAACACCATTGTTATTATTCTTTTTTTGATCCATCATAAAGATTATGGACATCATCTCCATCATTTTAGCTTCTCGCTGCTTGATCAGCTTTGTACGCTGCCGTTCCCGCTGCACATGTCGTTCGTGTGCTGTAATCGGAATGACATTCCCATTCTACACGTATTCGGTGTAGCGAAACGGTAACTCTCCCTTTAACTCGGTGTAAATGTCAAAGGCGTTAATCGAAAACAAAATTTGTGCTGGCAGCTGCTATGTGAGCATTTGCAGCGAAATCGCACGAATAATCGGCCGGCTTCATTCAATAGGCAAGTAGTGTAGTGCACTTCGAGCCACATCCTGTACTTGGTCAATGAGTAGGTCCATTGAGTTTACGGACGGTGAATGGGCATGGGTGTGGGCAATTTAGAGCTAAGAGGTGTTGGTGCTTTGTGAGATTTACAGCTATGGTTATGACATGGACTCGATATTATTTACACTATTATTATTGTCATGAACACCTGATGTGTTTTGTCTTGTTGGTGTCCTAGAGCTATTCCTTTCATTTACAGTGTCTGTTTGCATTCGATTTTGCTCAATTTTGTAATTGTTCTTTGTATTGCTATTACCACTAATATTATTATTATTACTACTATTGTTAACATTTGAGTGTATTGCAGAATTATTACTGTTTTCCAAGTTCATTCGCTACGCACTTTGTGTCAAGACCGGTGGTAGTGTATGCAACAAGGATAAATCTTTCTCATCACTTGATTCTTTAGCAGGTTTTTGTGAGGCTAACCGAGATGAAGATGCCGATGGTGGTGATGGGGAATACTGTGGTGTGTTCGGTTGTTTACTTCGTAACGTGTAGGTGCCAAACTTGGGTACTTTTGTTGAACTTTACTTTTTATTTTCAATTTATGTGTTTAGCGATGACGAGGCAGACGAGGACAAGTGACTTGCAATTGCCTCTGTGGTTAACGCACAATCACCCGATGGTGGTAGTGGTGGTGGTGGTGGTGGAAGAGGCAGTGAAAGTCGATGTGAGGGTTGCATAGTGTTAATATTCTGCACTTCACCAGCCAACTCATGTACATTGGTGTTGGTGTTAGACAAGGGAGGCAGTACGCGTTGAGAGCTAATTCCTTTCACTTCACTCTTTTCATACACACCCAGGTACTTTTTCAACATGCTAGGCGGAGACAAGTTACGTGGTGATGGTGTGGAGGTACTAGAAGATGAGATAGATGAGGATGGAATGGGTGATGCACAACTACCATTGTTATCTTTTTTCATCTTTACTGTAGATCTATAAATATTACTAGTAGTTTTAATTTGTAAACCATGACTTGGTATGTTTTTATCGTTTCCTGTATTCGTCACAAAGCCTGTTGCTTTGGCCCTTCGAGGTAATCGTGAGTGTTATGTGGTTTTTGTATTATTATTGTTATTAATATTAAAACCATTTGAAACAGTTTACACTTTTTGTTTTATCCGTTACGGCGAAGACGGAGTTGCATCGTGTAGTGAGAATGGACGAGAGGAGTGTGGACTTTTTGGAATAAGCATCGTTTTGTGTTCCTCATTTGAACTTTTCTTCTGTGTTATTTAAGTGCAATTATTGTTTTTGTTATTGTTGTTATCACGAACTGTCAAATGACGAGCCGTTTACGCCTTGATTGGCTCTTCATGTAATTTGTCTTCCTTTTTATTATCGTTAGAAGTAGCATTACTATTGTTGCTGTTATTATTATTGTTTGCAAAGCGTTGACGACGATAGCCTAGATTTTTATTGTCACTGATAAAATTATTGTTTCGTTCTTTTGTGTTTTAACTTTGTGAGGTGTTCACCTTGTCATTATTTACGGTTGTACTTGTTGTAGCTGTATTATTATTATTAGTATTACCACCACTTTCACTACTAGCACTACTTAGACTGCTACTGCTACTAACAATAACACTATTAACAACACTATTAACCATATTACTGTCTTTATTTTTACTTTTGTTACTAGTCTGGGTTGATGTTTTGTGTTTGGTAGATTATCTCTTACTATTATCATTATTATCATTATTACTACTATTTTTTTTGTGATGATTACTAGAATGGTGTGAGTGATGCGAGTGATGTGAGTGGTGATGATGACGGTGTTAATGTTTATGTTGATGCTACGAAGATGATGATGATAGTTTGTTATCTTTGTTTACATTATTTAATTTAACTTTCAAGTGAGATGAAGTGTGTTTATCGCTACACATTACATCACCTGTTCCATTGGTGTAATTATTATTGTTGTTGTTGTTGACAGTGCTATGACGTAACTCATTGCCTCTCCCGACACTTGATCCGGTATCCATCATTACTAGCCAAACTTTGCTATTTACTATAATTGTCTTATTACAAAAACAAAAACAACAACAACAACAACAACAACAACGACAAAAAGAAAACAAGAATGCTGTTATAATAATGTTTATTTTGATTGTCAAAATAAACTGATAAACAAGAAAAACAAAACAAAATTTTGTAAAATTAATATCAAAAAACAATACACAGACCTGAAGATACAAACGCCTTTACAAATAAAACTATTGAGTTAAATGCAAAGAAAGAAAATCACAGTAAACAAAATAAGATTTTGTAATTTGAACGATAAGTTCAGCAGCAAAACGGAAACTACTGTTACAGTTTTTAGATGCAAAGTATGGAATAAATTACAAAAAAATAATAATAAAATAGAGGTAGAGAAAATATTTGAAATTTTTTTTTTCCTTACCTGTATTTGTGTACGCGATCTGTTATAATATAATTGTAATGAATGGCAAAAACTAGTTGCAAAATGTGGAAAAAACAAAACAACAAACTATCTTCTTACTTTATATTTAGTCAGTGAATCTTTTCAAAAAATAAAAAATAATTTTATTTATAATGTTGTGATCGTTTTTATGAATATCTATTTCTATGCTTGCTCACAGTAAAATAGCTCTGAAAATTTAATAGAATGAAAAAAAAGAAACAAAACAAAAAAAATATGACACAATAAAACTATCGATAAGAAGGCAGGAATTGAATCTTTGTTGAATACAACTATTACTTTCCTTGCTAGGTATGTCCTTTTCTGGAAAAAAGTATCACAAAACAAAAAACTATAACAACAAAAAAGAAGCAAAGTACAGATGCGAAATAGAAAAAAATAATTAAAGAAAAGTCAATAAATATAGCATGCATCATAATGTGTAAATTAACGTTTTGTATATTAATAGTTTTACTGTTGATTCACTAACCAACTTCAGTCAATGAATACGCACAAAAATAACAACAATTTCGAAAATTAATAACATACATAGACGGTATAACACATTTGCAAATTTATTTACATTACATAAATATAAAAGAAAATAATATTGATAAGTGTTTTATTAAAAAAATAGTTTTTTCCAATGTTTAACATTACAGTGATGTTTGTTTATCGTTTGCAATGCTCATCATATTTATACTTTGCCATAGCATTCTACAACATGTATGCAATATTGTCATACTGTCGAGCTCGCGCATAATCTAATGGAGTAAGTCCCGTAGAGGATTTTACAAATGGATTGGCATGCCATGACAGCAGAGCCTACACCGCCCGCTCGCGGTGAAAGGCCACGGCAAAGATGAGTGGTGTGGCCCTAAACGTTCAGCGTTGTGTAAATTGTACTCCATTGTACTTTATCGGGTTGGGCTGACCAGTGCAATTAATGTCTGATCCTCGGTTGTAGTGTTATTGCAACGAATGAACATCACCATCACAGGCAGCGTGGAAAATGTCTTTGACGAGTGTAGTTTGATCAGCTATTGATTTATTTTAAATATTTGCATTTTTTTTCACATTCGCATTATTATTACTACTGCTACCACTCGCAGACTCTGCTACCATTTACCACATGGAACATTCCTGCATGACGGAACGTGCATTATCGGCTCGATGCTGCAATACTGCCTCATACGCATCGTGTAATTGTGCCTTATGCTAAAGCTGCTATCGTTATGCATCGCTCAAATCAACTGCTTGAAGCTGTGCAGCTTACTCCTGAGCAAATGTACGTACAGCATGCTATACACTTGCAAACTGAACTGGGTCATACTCACGGTACTGAAGTGCATTAGCGTAAGGAAGCTATAACTCGTCTTGTTGTACTACTGACATCTTGTATTATCTTCTTATTATCTAATATACAAATCAAAGATGCAATAAATATATAAAACTATTTTGTTTTTAATATAATAATTATTCTAAATGACTAACCAACTACAGAAATAGTATATTGCGGTAAACAATTATAACATTAATAATGAACATATTGTGCGTATCTTATCAAACATATAAATATTTTTTCATTTGATGAAACTTCAAAATAATACTTCACTTAAATCGATATTTTACGTTATACAATTATATTTTTTTATCTTCATACACTTTACTACTTGACTATTGCAATACTTGTCGTTTCTTTTGTTGACGATAATGGCGATATTGAAGAAGATGCTGATTCGGGTAAAGTTTTCAGGTTGCCTACTTTACCGTTCAGTTGATGCCTTGCAGATACAGTTACCATTAATTCTTTTTCTCCTTCACTATTCTATTTATGCACTTCCGATTCAAACGCAGAGGAAGGCAAGTACAGGTCCATTCATGAGGAGATGCGCTGTGATTCTGAAGTTTGCTCTGCACTATTTTATTTTTATTGCTTCTCTTCGTCATGGTCATTTATATCAACCGGAATAGGCAGTGCAAAGGCCTCTCACTACGCCGGATCAAGCAAACTCTGTCCATGTCGAAAGGCCTAGGCATAACCTGGACCTTTTGTATTTAAGGATGGCCCTACATAACACGTTAAGTGATGTGGTCCTAAAGTTTCTTGTGCTCCATCTCATAACTTGATTGGGTATGGGTAGTTTTGACCCAAGTACACGTTATGCATTGCCTGCATTCGTCGTGTGAGAACGTGTGGGCGATGAATGTAAACGGGAGGCACTTTACTCAACACGGGTAATCATTTCTTGATGTAAATACCGGTCTGATCATGATGATGGGCAATGTAATGAATATCAAACACCTTCTCGCCATAGTCGTCGCGGATTAAATTGGTGTAGTAGGCAAAATTACCGTAACAGACTAGTGGGTCATAATCTAACAAATTTCGTGCAAACCACTACGCCCCGACACGTCAGTCCTGGTTATAGCCGACACACAATAATCAGGCCAGTGCCTTACGGCCTTCAAAGCCCACAAACCCAGTACCTCGTAACTCCTTCATGGCCGCATCGGCAAATGGGATGCCCGTCAGCCCCATGCATCATTTCTGAATAATAGCCCGATCATGTCGTCAGGGTGGGATGTGGTCCGTGTCTAATGGGAATGGACCATACGGGTAGAAGAGACTATCCCCGTAGCGTAGACCCATTCAGTGTCAGTAATCGCGACGAGAGAGACGAAGCAGTGCCTCACGAAACTGCATCTGGGCAAACCCATCGCGACTCATCGACTGTGCAAAGCTACGAAGCTGCTCGTACAGCTTACGTGGTGATAACACACCGAGCGATAAGAACGGGGACAGCTTGGAGAGGTGAATGGAGTACATCTTCATGTTTGTCCGTTTCTCTCGTCCATATCGCAGCAATGAGGTAAACCCACCTTGTGTCATTCACTACTGCACCCGTAGCAAGGCTGCTTATTCACCTACCATATCATTCATAAAATTTGTAGAAGTGCCAATGACCTAGGTAAAGTTGAAATAATGAGCCACATCACCGTAGCCTAAATCTACCAAAGATGGAATGCGTCCACGCATTCATGATGCTGGGCTAACACCTTGCAACTCGTCTGGTGAAGGTAGAAGCAAGGAGGCGAGGCTACATGAGTGTTTAGACGTAAACGGGTAAAAGGCTATATGTGCAATCTGGCTGTCATACACGTTGGTGCGACGAATGGTGGCAACATTGACATCATCATGATACCATCGCTCACCATCTTGCATGAGGTGCAGTGGCGTAGGCAAGTCATCCAAGTGCACCAGTGTACTTTGTCAAATCGTGTGAACGTGTAATGGGTGATGCGAGCATCAGGCCAATCAGGACAAGTGTGTTTCATGTACACTACTACTATTACTCCTACAGTTTTTGTTATTGTTATTATTAGTCTTACTATGATATTAAAAGTTATTATTGGTTTGATGCAAACCCTACAGTCCATATGGATGCTCATTGACATGTTATTGAGTCTACAACACAAATGGTTCATTTCTGTTTACTTCAGCTTCACATAATGTTAGATTTTGCTATTTACCTTGGTATGTATTTTTCTTGTTATCATCATTATTACTGTATAATTAGTTATTTACACTTGTATTGTGCTATAACAATTTTGTTGTGGTGGTTTACTATGTTTATTTAGTTATATGTGAATTCTATGGTACGGCTTTACTTACTCATCTTCGCTCTTATAACCGTTTTACCATTTGTTCCTGTACTCGTCGTTCATGCGGGAAATACTGTGTTGACATAAACACCGCACGTGCGTTAAGCTACAGCGATAATCGTGGGATGTGCTCCTATGGCCTGCCACACCGAATCAGTAAAGGAATGTGAAGTTAAGATTACAACTTGACACGAAGTGCGGCGATGGAGTTAAGTAGGTAGCGAGCCCGTTACGGTCCCTGACGGTAAAACCCACCAATACGAGACGGCTGTGCAAATGTGCGGTAGTCAATGACACATACTCCAACAATACTTGTATTTACACAGCTATTATTATTATTATAATTATTATCATGTAGGTGTTATTGAATGTAAGCAGAGGCCATGGCAAGGGCATAATTATCATGTACTCGTAAATCATTTGCGGTAAAGACAACGAGTACGCAATTGTAATTTTAGGCAAATATGTGTGTCCTTTTGACATTGCCTGCTGTTGATGATGATGATACTAATGAGTAATTTGAGTGTTAATGAAGTAAGGAGCTTATTTGTACCTACGGTGATGTAGGGTAGGATAAGTAGAGTAAGTCTTGTTGGGTAAGATAGCTGTGTCGGTTTATTGGATGGCAAATTGGTAATTATAACTACTACTACTCTTCTTATTACTGTCACTACTACTACTGCTCTACTTTTACTATTTGTTTTTCTTCCTTTTAACACTATGACTACATATTACTTAATAACGTTTTACTATAAGTTTCACTATCATTAATTTTATTAGTTATACCTAGATTTTATTTTTATTTAATTAATTATTATTATTATTATTTTTTCTGCTACTACACAACGTCACCTTCTTTATTTGGTATGCGTAAAGGCGGCAGTCGTCGAGGTATGTCATTAACCAAAACTTTATCACGTAATCATCAAAAGTTTTCATTTGCGGAATTACTATTTTAACGTAATTTACCCGAGCCATACTGATCATCAATCTACGGCAATTGGTTTACACGCGTCTATTGCTACAAACCGCTCACGTAATAGTTGTCTTGATCCTAATCAGCACTATTACTATTATCAGATGTCATTATGTGGTTTTTATTGTGGTGCGCTAATTCACTAAGCTGCGTGTCATCGTTTTATAACACCTGTTATAACTATTCGTACAAATCTAACACATCATTTTCTTTAGGCTACAATTGACATTTGCATTTTATGTCATTCACAGCAAAGTTAACATTAGTTAGTTACTAATTATTAAGTATTGTACTTTCAAATTACTTACTATCATCATCTACGTCATGATCTTTATTGTTACTATAACAATCTACGAAAGATGCTGATGAGTTATACTTTACATTAATGTGTGTTGCCTTGTGCAAATAATTTGTACTATTTACAATGCAATTAATAATATTAGTATTACTATTAATTCTGTAATTCGCGCAGATAACACCGCCAACATGCAAAAGTACATTACGGTGCATTTTTGGGTCAAACTAATAATAGTACAAGAGGCAAAATTATGCTACAGGAAAACAAATGTGAATAAATAGAATTGTAAAGTATGCAATAAAGGAAAGAGTAAGAGATAAATAAAAGAAAGTAGTAAGTTAAAATAATAAACTAAATAATGCCACACGTAAGAAGTATATTATTTTATGATGATACATAATTATCGTACTTAAATAAAATTAAATCTTTATTTTACAGAAAAAATATAATTACACACATTAACATACACGCTAAACACGAATGGCACATGAAAAATGCACACCATGCATAGAGCGTAACATCTACACAGACGCTTCAGACAGCTAATGTGTTCTTCTCTTCACTTTAGCTTTATTATTATTTATGTGACTTTTGCCACGATCAAGCAGCTAGTCCATGTCAACGTAAATGTGATTAGTCAGCGCACATGCTGCACGAAGTAGGTTTAACGCTGCAAGACCACATTGTGTGACATTGTACTTGATTGCTAAAACACATATACCACACAATGCTCCTTATTCCTATTAAATCTTTTACTGTACATTTTGCGGTTTACTATTTGAATTATTTTATTCAGTAATATTGTCTTATTTATTTGTCGATATAACAAGAAACGGCCTATCATCTTTATTTTTACTTACATTACTAATTTCATTAATGGCACTATTGCTAGAAATGAGATATTATAATAGGTTAGACGTTGCATATCGAGCTCCACCAATACGAATTAACATTTGTTGTATATGACATAAAAATACCTCAGCGCATTACCGTGGTGTAATTATTTTTTGTAATTAACGCAGTTATCTCAAAGATGCTTGCTCACATATCAACGCCACACGGAAAACAACTAATTTAGGTTTATATCGCCGTGAAACACAGCGAACCATTACTAATATCTGTTATTTTAGATGGTAGCTATTTGTTTACTTACAAAAATAATTAATGTTAGAGTGAAAAAAGGATTGTAGATTAAAGTGTGTTATAAAATTACAATAGTTTTATAAAAATGTCGAGTATCATGTTCTACAACACCAGTTCTTCAGCATACGACATAAATAAATGCAAGTTGTAAACAAAAATACAGATAACATTGTATTTTGTGTTGTATACACATACGTAGTGTAAACACATTTGAATGTGCACACAATCAAAAACTAATAATCGCTACAAGGAGAGGAGTACGTTGAGAGTAACAACGAAATTACTAAATAGAAAGTAACGAATGTACTGTAACTGTGAATGTGATTGGTGAAGTAATGTAAGTAAATTGCAAATGTTTAGCAGAAATGCTAAGATGTACTATAAAAATAATGGTAAAAGTTTGTTTGCCAAGAATAAATAACAAATACACATCACAGCTAAATTATAAAATCAGTATAATATGTGTGTATGCTTGTCTGAAAACATCATTAATTAAATGTACATAGTTATAAATGATACATAAATTTAAATTGTCAAAAATAATAAATGCCACAGAATGTCATTTGTGCAATAATAAACTAAGAAAAAAAACAACATGTATAAGTAAACATATAAATTGCTAAAATGAAAACACACAATATGATATATACACAATCAAGAAAATAAATTTGCGAATGTAAGTAAATGTAAACAATTTGCTGACATGTATACAATTTGCAGTATAATTGGATCATAATTTGCTTTACAATTGTTATTATGATAATTATTGTGATATACTCTTGTTTACAACTTTGCTGTCATCATCATTATTGCTAACATGATGACTCTGATGATTATGATTATTGTGATCATCATCCGATTTATTCATACTAGCACTGTTTGAAAAGGCTCTACTAACAGTGTAGTGTGGAGGACGAAGTGCATAGTGCATGTCATTTTGTTCCTGTTGCTGTTGTAAGTATCGAATAGTACATCGTGCCGCTAAATGGTAGAGTATACCTTTCATGGGTACACCAAAGGCGGTAATAAAGCGTCGGTATAAGTTGTTTCGTTCTGGAACTGCCAATGGACGAAAGAGAAGTTTGAAGCTGCAGTAAAAGTAGTAGACCATCACTCGCACAGACTCATAGCTGATCTACATGGCAATAGATTGATGCTCAAAGGCATGACGCAATTCATTATCCAGTCACACAGGAATGGAGCTGTTCATGATGCTAAACTAAAAAGAATTGGGTTGCATGGATGCCTTGCTCTATTGACTATTCCTACATTCTGTGTGTTAATTGTCAACACTAAGTGAGAAATTATTTGGTGAAACATTTGTAATGAACTACTTCAACGGTCCAAAGTTGGCAGTCAGATGGTATTCACGTACATTCGACACGTTACTTCGAACTGTGCTTTATTTGCTACTCACACTTGTTAATTTTTCTCGTGTAGTAGTGTCGTTGTTTTGCTTTTCTATCAACGGGTTAGTAGCTTTACCTTCCATACTGGCATTGCCACTATCACTATTATAAATATTAACAAATTTACTACTTACCAAACTAGCGCTAGACTACTCATGAGATTTACTCTTTACATACTTTGCGGTATTTGTTAATATATCCTAACTATTGTTATTGTTTATACTCATGTGATTACTCTTATTATTATTCAGAAAATTTTATGAAATACTTGAGCCATGCTGATGAGACTGAGAGCATTACTTTTATTGCAAAAGTTGCTCGTTTACGGACATACTCTGCGGTACCGTAATGAGCGTGATGGTTTTATTTAGGGAGGATCGCATAGTACCCAGCTGATATGGAATTTGTACATGACGCTCAAAGCTATTATTTGGCATATTTGTATTTGGTACATTGTTATCAAACACACTATTT
This sequence comes from Blastocrithidia nonstop, assembly GCA_028554745.1. NCBI lineage: Eukaryota > Euglenozoa > Kinetoplastea > Trypanosomatida > Trypanosomatidae > Blastocrithidia > Blastocrithidia nonstop. The sequence continues at coordinate 50,560 of JAQOTN010000013.1, read as the reverse complement.
TCACACGAGGCTTGCTTGACACATATCATGGCATTTTTAGGTGTGTTTACACATATCTACTAACTAAGCTATTTCTACTTCACACTGTTTTTACAATTTGCATAATGAGTATTGTTTTCGCTCATTCCTATCATGTCATCTTTACTACCTTGATGAGACAAGCTTACAATAAACGTCTCATGTGTGTTGATGTTGTTATCACTGCTGTAAAACAAACTTCGTTTACTGCCACTGTTGTCATTAATATCATTATTATTAATATTGAGATTACTAGTACTACTACTTCTACTATGGCTACTACCTTGACGTAGTAAATACTCGCACGAATCCTTTGACAACAAGGGTACATTTAACAAATGAGATGATTTGCTCTTCTGCATTTGACGCTATTTCTATTGCTGACACAACTACTAGAGACTATTTCGTTTTAATTCACTCGCTTCATTGTGCTATCCTTCACTTGCTCTGCCAAGACTAGTATTACTCTACGCGTTACTCGTTTACCGATTTAGGTGTAACTGAAAGTGAGAAATGCCACCAAGTAGCGGGGAAATATTAATGGACGGATTTTGACTGCTGCTACTGTTATCGACATGGCTCAAAAAATGCATTTTTTGTACATATGATCCATTACCTTACACGTCATGAGACATATTACCTTAGACATGGTTATTGACCACTAAAAGTTTCTGAGCCATTTCCATCGCATGTTGCAACAATACGTTTGTTTTATCGGTTAGTGTGTAAAGCTGCTGTCGACCACTCACACCTCGTAGGTACACCTCATTATAACTTTACAGTGTTAATTTGGGTGTTGATGATGATGATGATGATGATGATGATTACTGAAATGATTCCACTTACTTTGCGGCAGCGGGTGAAAGAGTCAAGGTATTAGCCGATCCATGTGATCACATCAAACCACCATAGACGATATCTTTGCCAGAGTACACAATTTGAGAAAATTGACTTTACACTAATTTACTCAGTACATCTTCCATGTCAATACTAACCTCTGTACATCAATGAATAGTAATGTTCAGTAGCAGCACTCCGTCTTATTCACCAAGCAACTCTCGCAGTGGTGCATCTACGTGTTACGACTAATTACTCATTGCTCTACTGAACTTTTTATGTTGAACATGAATAATTGGTTTGTTATCTTTACCATTTACATTATTATTATTATCACTATTACAACAACTGACACTCTTGCTACCAAAGTGTACATGTGAATAATTTACACTTGATTCATGCTGTTCTTGTAGTGTGGCAAGAATGGCAAACCCCATCGCAATGGCACTCTACATACTTCGCAGAACAAACGAGGTGGTGTACGGGTGAAGCTGATTGATTTTATACGCCTTGTATTGTTACATGTATGTGTCTTGTAAATGATTAAGTCGGTCCATCGTCTCTGCCATGGCCATAGGCACCAAATTTCACAATTCCTACGCGTGACTGGAGCCGATGGTGAGAAGTGCAAATGGTGGCATCTTGGGTGCATGTACTCGTCCATCGTACTACTTGGTACACGTAAGTAGTATTCAAACAATTAACCCGTAAATAAATCCTAGTACACCTACAATACTCAGTACGGTAATTAAAATATTGCGTGAACGCATTATTTTTGGTTTTGGCTTCATTCGAATAGCCAAGTTCCAGTTTGGTGTTGAACTGGTGATGGAGCGCACAGCGGATTATGAAATAAACTTATTCATTACATTAGTACATATTTTCATATTTGTTTTATCTTTTTTAAAATTTTATTTCGCATTTTAATTTATATTTCCTTATGTCTACTCTTTGCCTTGTGCATGATTAAGATTGATTGAAGTAGCAATGGTCACATTAGTGCCATCGGCGTAATTGCTAAATCACAAATACTACACATCGTGGTGGTCTGCAAGGTAATTAGTAATTTAGTCAATCTGTATCATTTTCATAACATCCACGAGTACGTATGCAAAGCCTCAAAAGTTGCTTCAGGCATGAGTGGAAATATCACTCACGTTAAACACCGGTGCCTCAATCATGAAAAGTCATTTAGGTGATGTTCACTTAGCAAATGTGGTGTAGTTTGGACCAACCATCTGTGTTTCACCCTGGTTTACAATATCCCGTGGACCAGGGACGTGATGTGGTAGCGGCGGCAGACTAAACAAATCAAACCCATGCAACGAAGATGCATTGGGGAATGTTTGCGAAATCACCCCACCTGGGGCAATCAAGATCAAATATACGTTTTATATGGTGGAGTTAAAGTATGAGGCCATTCGATCAAATTGCTCAAAATACTGACCCCGTAATCGCTACTATGGTGTACTATTTACATTTGGGATAGATTGCAAAGAGCCTAATACAAAACCACGCAATCCTTTTGATACCACGAAGGTGTCATAGAAGTAATTTTGCACTCATGCTGTTCATTGTTTGGCCAATTACGCGTTCTGCACGGTAGCTCGTAATTTTTACTTCACATCCATTCGTTACATTTTCAACATTGCGCAGAGTATTGCCGAAATAAGTAAAATCACAAAGGCAAAGGTAATGGCAATCAACGCATACAACACACTTCGTTTTAATGGGGTGCGAAACTTGATCTTTGCAACGTCTCTTTTCTTCTTTTTGTGAGCCTTATCCTTGTTTGTTTTACTCGTAGTGTGATGCTATTCTCTTTCTGTTTGTTCGTTAATTGCTTTTGTTATTTTGTGTTTTCTACTTTATTGTTTGACATGTTAAATTTATTTTGTCTTATCGGGTTCAGCTTTTCTTGCGTAAACGGGTTCTACAGTTTTCATCGTCTATATGTCGTTATGTTTTTGTTATTGTAAGCTATTCTACACTATAACTTTATCACCTTAAAATACCATGTTTGTCTTTTGTGTTGTCTACTTGCTTGACATTTAGTTAGCTTTTACAAAAAATTTTCGACTAATATATATTCTCTAAATATAAAAATATTGCAATAAAAAAAAGGTAAATATTTTGTTAATTTAAATAATACTGTTAAACAAAAAATAGTTTTATAAAAATGTCGAGTATCATGTTCTACAACACCAGTTCTTCAGCATACGACATAAATAAATGCAAGTTGTAAACAAAAATACAGATAACATTGTATTTTGTGTTGTATACACATACGTAGTGTAAACACATTTGAATGTGCACACAATCAAAAACTAATAATCGCTACAAGGAGAGGAGTACGTTGAGAGTAACAACGAAATTACTAAATAGAAAGTAACGAATGTACTGTAACTGTGAATGTGATCGGTGAAGTAATGTAAGTAAATTGCAAATGTTTAGCAGAAATGCTAAGATGTACTATAAAAATAATGGTAAAAGTTTGTTTGCCACGAATATAAAACAAATACACATCACAGCTAAATTTTGAAATCAGTATAATATGTGTGTATGCTTGTCTGAAAACATCATTAATTAAATGTACATGGGGAATAAATAACACATAAATTTAAATTGCCAAAAATAATAAATGCAACAGAATGTCATTTGTGCAATAATAAACTAAGAAAAAAAACAACATGTATAAGTAAACATATAAATTGCTAAAATGAAAACACACAATATGATATATACACAATCAAGAAAATAAATTTGCGAATGTAAGTAAATGTAAACAATTTGCTGACATGTATACAATTTGCAGTATAATTAGATCATAGTTTGCTTTACAATTGTTATTATGATAATTATTGTGATATACTCTTGTTTACAACTTTGCTGTCATCATCATTATTGCTAACATGATGACTCTGATGATTATGATTATTGTGATCATCATCCGATTTACTCATACTAGCACTGTTTGAAAAGGCTCTACTAACAGTGTAGTGTGGAGGACGAAGTGCATAGTGCATGTCATTTTGTTCCTATTGCTGTTGTAAGTATCGAATAGTACATCGTGCCGCTAAATGGTAGAGTATACCTTTCATGGGTACACCAAAGGCGGTAATAAAGCGTCGGTATAAGTTGTTTCGTTCTGGAACTGCCAATGGACGAAAGAGAAGTTTAAAGCTGCAGTAAAAGTAGTAGACCATCACTCGCACAGACTCATAGCTGATCTACATGGCAATAGATTGATGCTCAAAGGCATGACGCAAGAAACTATTTATTGCTTTATCAATAGATGGGTGGATAAGCAAGTAAGTTAATGCATCTGCTTCTGGCATGAGACATTCTTGATTGACCTTTTTTGACTTTATTTGTTTGATCAATTATTTTCTTTTATCTTTTTGGTGGTGTTGATGTCTGTGATGTAATTTACCATGTTTTTTACTTTTGTGCTTCTTTTTTTTTGATTTCACATGTTCGATAGAGTGTAAACTTTAATCCTTTAATTCTTGATTTGTTTTCTTGACATCATCTTAATTATTTTTTTTTTTATTATTTATTACTACTTATCGATAAATTTGAGTTGTCACAGTATCGGTGTTTTGTGGATGATAATTACTTTATTTACTGTTAACAGTATTACTCTGCATATTTTAGTCTCTCCAAATGTTAATTTCATTCTCGTTAACAAGTTTTTATTTACTATATCGTTTAATGTTACCACAAGTTTTATTTTTGTGATATTTAATTAGTGTGTATTCAAAATTATTTTTCATTTACATTTGACTATTTTTGTTTTTTTTCTTCTCGTTAACAATTTCTGACTTTTGTAATTGTGTTTGCTACGAACTAATTGCAGAACTTGGTGAGTTTAACGTTTCTGCTGTGAGCATGGTGGACTGAGAGTATAAGTGTGGCACAGGCAACTTATCTGTATTATCTTCTTCTTCTTCCTTTTTGAAATTTATACTTTCAACATCTAATAATTCAGAAGTGACATGTGTTGAGTGACGTTGTAACGAAGTATTTTTCTTCTTCTCCTTACTACTACAATTCTTCATTTCATTTTATTAGCCATTATGATTTTCATGCCTTATGTCTTTGTTGTTTGAATGCTCTTACTATTACCGTTATAATAAAACCTATGAAGATTTTTGTGGTGGTGGTGGTGGTTGTGTTCGTAAATGACCAACGTAGTAATCTAATGGGTTATGTTAGGCACTCAATGATGTATTTGCATTTGCGTTATTGCCCCTTGGCACAGATAATGAGTTCAATGAAGTTGAAGCCGATGTCGATGTGGTGGTGGTAGTAGTAATACTACTGCTTGTCGTTGATGATGTAGTAGAAGAAGAATAAGAAGAAGAATGCGAAATGGAGTGTGAAGATTTTGATTTGGAAGTAAACGACGACAAAGATAACGATGATGAAGTTGTTGTTCGTGTTGTAGATGTAGTAAATGATGTGTAATTATTCGAGATACGACGATGACGATGAGGATTATGATGGAAAGAGAATTAGCCTGATGATGAAGATTACTAAAATGATTACGATGATGATAAATATGACGATGAACTTGTCTGCTCATGCTACGAAGACGAGGAAATGATTGGAATGGGTAGTGATGATACCTACGAAGCAAATGCGATTCCTTCTACACTACACAGATAGTTTTTATTTCTTTTAGGATTAGCATCGCCATGACCTTTTTGTTTTTGTTCATGGCGATGATGACGATGGTGATGTTGATGTTTTCCTGATTTCTCCTTGTCTTTTTGGTGTTTGTATTTACTTAAATACAAGAGCGACAGCCGTTGAGTGTAATTAATACTTTACCGTTTAGTTGCTACATTTCGGGCATTCACCAAGTATTGGCTCGAAGGATCGGTGAGAAGGAACAGTGGAAGCTTTTCCCCTTTACGATCTACACGCATAAACTATAAGTGTGGGGCGGCGGTGAGTTGACTGAGTTTAACATTCCTTTGAACCTGACTTAGTGCCTACAAGGATAACGTAAGCGTGTTAGACGCTGCATAGGAGTTCATCGCAGAAGCTACTTTAATGTCTTTACCATCATAACAGTAAGTTATTGTAATGGGATCTTGAATACCTTACATTTACACACTTACATAGGCATCGGTGCATCAATGAATAGTAATGTTCAGTAGCAGCACTCCGTCTTATTCACCAAGCAACTCTCGCAGTGGTGCATCTACGTGTTATGTCTAATTACTCATTGCTCTACTGAACTTTTTATGTTAAACATGAATAATTGGTTTGTTATCTTTACCATTTACATTATTATTATTATCACTATTACAACAACTAACACTCTTGCTACCAAAGTGTACATGTGAATAATTTACACTTGATTCATGCTGTTCTTGTAGTGTGGCAAGAATGGCAAACCCCATCGCAATGGCACTCTACATACTTCGCAGAACAAACGAGGTGGTGTACGGGTGAAGCTGATTGATTTTGTACGCCTTGTATTGTTACATGTATGTGTCTTGTAAATGATTAAGTCGGTCCATCGTCTCTGCCATGGCCATAGGCACCAAATTTCACAATTCCTACGCGTGGCTGGAGCCGATGGTGAGAAGTGCAAATGGTGGCATCTTGGGTGCATGTACTCGTCCATCGTACTACTTGGTCCAATTCAGTATAATCCAAACTCCGAAAAAAAACACTACACAGACGAGAAAAAATGAGATGGCAATGACACAACTTACATTGGTGGCATCTAAATAGTGGTGGGTGTTCCTGCTTCTCACATAAAGTGTAAAATTAACTTCTTTATGGAACTGACCCGTTGAATGGGATGTTAAAATAAACTAATTTATGTCTTCCTAAGTGAGAGGAGTCGGTAAGGATGTGGCTACAGGTACATTGGTGTTATTGACACCATAACTTACAAACATGTAATCAACATTGTACAATTTCATGTACTCGGTCAGTTTGTACTGTTTGAACACCATACTCACATTAAGGTACAAGTTAACAAAGCCTCAGAAGGAGGAATTGGAGTGATTATGCACATTACTCGTGTTAAACACGGGCTGAGTAAGCTGTAGGGATCAGATGTCATCCTCATTGCCGGCATTTGGTTTGTATGGCCCAATGTAGGTCAGTGTACCTTTCTCATACACCTACCATGGAGTAGGAGGAATGGCAAAATAGCTGTTAGACTCGTTAAACATATTTTGATTGTACATGATCGGGTCTAGTGGCCGAATAATGGTGAGAATGCCTCGTGGTGCAATTTGCACCTACGATGCGTACAAAATAGTACTCAGCACCAAACCAGAGACAATGCCAAATCGTTTCATAACGACATTAGTGGTTTTTTGAATGAGCTACGTTGTCACCGCCTCATTGGTCAATGGCATTTCACTCATCAAACTTTGTACGTAGGCGTGAAAGGTGTCTAACACGGCTCGACCATTGACAATGGCCTTAATCATGATATCATTTCATTCGGCTCCTACACTGTCTTCTGTGTCGGCGTTTTGCAAGTCTTTGCTGTGGTTGAGTGCGTTGAGGACAATAAATGGAATGCCAATAAAGATAAAAAGCAATAACCCACAAACAATACATAAAGATAAGATAAGGCACGTGCGCTGTTGTGATTTACTCATCTTATGCAAACCAAACCAACGCTGTCATTTGGTTTGTTTATCTTTAATACATGTCATGTTAACCAGTACGGTAGACTCATCGATGCAACTATGACTTTCATCTTCGTCATCGATATTACATTCATCTTCTCCTGCTTCGTATTTATCACCATTATCGTAATCATCTATGTCAACTACCACACTATCTTCTTTTTTACTTCTACTGTCATTTTTCTTACAATAATCATTTTCTTTTTTATTCATGAATGTATGTGTGTTATCTTGTTATTGCTTGCGTTAGTAGTGTTATTGCTACTCGTACGCACTCAGGGCTAGCGTAGTACCATCTTCAACATTGCCAGTTACAGCACTAGTCATTTGTATTCTTTTATCTTATAATTCAATCAAAATCGCAAATAATTATAATAAACTTATTTTTTGCTATGAAAAAAATAAAAAAATTATAATTGTTGCAGCTGTAAATTAACAGAGAATAAACATTGTATTACATTTCACTTTTCAGTATGTCATCACATGTATAAATAGAATGCAAAATAGTATTCTTGCATAAAAAAACTTTATTTACTTACTACATTTTATTTTTTTCCGTATTTTGTTTTGATAGACAAGCTTCAATTTTTGATTTGTGTATATTGAAAATTTGATTATTTATCATTATGGGTGTATTATTGTTTGATATTTTGCAACTTCTGTATTAACTTACCTCGTACACTACTCTAACAAATTGCTTCGTTATTCTTCGTATTTGTATCATAGACACTATTTTTATTGTTATCATTCAATTGCCGTTAATTAGGCTGAACTATAGTAGAAAATGGGTGATTTAGCGGCTCTTGAATGAAATTAGTGAAAAAGGGCATTTGAAGCAGTTCATTCGCGGTAGGACGTTTACGACTGTCTAACTGGAAAATAGCACAGAGCACATCTACACATTCCTCCGATGGCATTAAAATTGCATAGTTTGCATAATACTTTTATCTTCGTCGCATCATATTTACAAATCATTGCCGAAAACCTTTACACGCACAATAACAGTGGCTTTCTTCAAACAATGGATCTAAAATATGTGAAGTGTTAGCCAGCATATTGCTTCTCGTATTGTTACTATTAAAATTATTTATGGTTCGTGATGAGCTATGGCATGTTTTATACTTTCGCTGCTTATGTTACTGTAATAAAAATTGTAATGTAGATAAGTAATGTCGATTGGCTTTGCTAAAGGCATCTTTGCTAACGGTAGACAATGGACCAAGAATAGAACAAATTTGTGCCAGTTGTTGTAATTACGTATTTCTGTGTTGCTCTGCCAAACTTTATTTGTTGTTGTTATTATTATTATTAGCACTCTTATTATTATTTGTGTCGCGTTGTTAATGATTTTGTTGTTGTTATTGTTGTACGGCATAGAATGGAGGCTTGTGCAAATAAAAATGGGCCAACAAACATCCAATCGATCAAATGTCTACTTTTTCATCATACCGTTGACCGCCTAGCAACATTTACGGAGGTCGATACGATAGATTGATAATACTCGGAGTCAAATCACGATTGCTATTTGTAAACACACATAACCCAAAATCAGCCAGCTGCACCGCACCATGGCTGCTGAGAAGTACATTATCGGCTTTAATGTCACGGTGAATAATTCCCATCTCATGCAATTTGGCAACGCCACGTACCAACTTGCGGAAAATGTATCGCACCTCATTCTAGTGAAACTTGAAATTCTTGTAAAGCAAGTGTGCAATACTGTAACCAGCGTAATTAAAGACAAGCACAATGTCATGGGATTCGTTGCTTGACAATAACACATCGCGTAGTGAGATCATTTACTACAACGGATCAGACACTTCTATGTGGTTCATATTTTTATTATTCATTACATTTTTTTATGTAGTAGTGTTATTAGTAGTAGTATGGTTCTACTGTACCTTTATTGTCTTTGTATCTTAGTCATTTGTTCGATTTTATTGTTGTGTTAAACGCTTTTGCTGTTCCATTCGTACCCGTGCTCGTTGCTTCTCGATGTGTTTTAGCGCAATCACCTCACGTAATGAGGTAATTGGGAATCCTTCCAATCCTTTCAGTGTTTTCAGTCATTTCATTGCCACTGGTTCATTGGTGGCCCTATCTCGTCCAATAAATACCTCTCCATAAGTGCCCGATCCTATTTGTTCACCTTTATCGTAGTACTCCTACACGCAGTGATGTTGTACGGTGCTCAAGTCGATGGCAATCGGTGCACTGGGTAATTTAAGATGCAATTTGGAGTGTAGTTTGGTGTTTATCGAAGGGGTACTCGAGGCACTATTGATGAGCATCGGGGATGGGGACGGGAATGGGGAGTTGGGTGAGTATGGTCGTCTGTATCTGGAAGTAGTAAAATGAGTGTATGGCAATGGAGTCTTTTGCAACGATGAGTGCAACTTGAGCTATTCATTGTTTCTAAATTTATTATTCTCAGCATCGTCAATCTTAGAGGTTTACGGTTCATTCTATAAGGTATGTGTGTTACTCGATTGGTTTTCATTATTCACTGCCTTTATCATACTATTTTGCTGTTTCTGTTAAAACGAACAACGTTTGCCAATTGTTAAACTTTAATTTGCCTTGGGTTACATTTACTTGTTGTTATTACATTCCTCCGTATTTATTTTTGTCTACTGTTACTCATTTTTCATTTGTTGTTACTATTAGCAATGCATTTTCTATGATTTATGATTAACCATGTCTGTATTATGAGTTGGTGGCACTATAAGACGCAGTGTACGTGTAGGATGATGCCCTTTTTATTGTTGGGTAGATACATCCTTGCCTATTTTTTACTTTCTTTACTATTACTGTAAACATAATTATTGTTAGTTTTACATCTACCTCTATTTATGCAATATTGCATTTGTACTGTTTGCTTTATATTAATCATTATCATTTATGTGTGAGGCAAATGATGTGTCAATCGACAAGTTTAGTCGTAGACGTTTACGTGTTGGTTGATGATTAGTATCAATTACTATTTATTAATTCTTACTACTATTAGTATTCAAAATATTATTGTTCATCTCTATTTCTGGCACAGTGGTACTATTATTGTTATTATTATTATTTGCAATGTGTGGTTTGCTCTGCTAATCATCTTACGCATTGAATCGTGCAAATACGTCTTCGGATTACACATCGATTACTTATGGTTCGTTATCTTAACTACTAATTTCTGAATGATGATTATAAATGTTTTTTTACGTTTACTATTTATTGTTATTCTCATTGTGAATGGATTAGCTATCATTGCTCAAATAGTGAGCAAAGATGAGGGAGGAAGGTTCGAAAAACACATCATTATCATTATCGTTATAATAATCGTTTATATTTATACTAGGCTAGCTCTATAAGCTAGATATCGTATCATTGTACTATCATTATGCTACTAGCTTATTGTTATGTTACTATGATGCACTATTGTCATTAGCTGTAAAAGTTTACTAATGACCAATAGTATTATTTGCATTATTATTTTTGTTATCTCAAGTTATAGTTGTGTTAGCAGAAGAAGCAAGTGTGAGAGTGAGGGCTGGTGTATTTATATTAGTTGTCTTCTTTTCCATTTGCTCCCTTTTAACCAAATTTTCGTGTTGTCTGTTTCGTTATTGTTGTTACTATTGTTATAACTATGACTAACAGTATTTCAGATGTGATTATTATGGCTAACATTATTACTATCTACATAATCTATTTGTGAGATTATCGCGTTAAATTTGTGAAGGATGTAATTAACACCTATTATTTTATACATTTACTGTACGTCACTTGCAAAGTGAATGACGATGTGCTAGTTATGTTTATCAATCTTCCTTTCTCATGAAATGTTACTATGTTTGTTATTACTAGTTTATAGATAAATTAGCCTAATGTATATTCTCTTGTTTATCATTACATGGTTGTTATTTACCGTCATTCACTTATGCAATTTACTCGTCTACGGATGGAGGCTATCGTAAATGAACAAACTAACTTGTGTCATTCATTTATTGCACTTCTTCATCGCTGCTACTAGGAGTTATCGACTTTGATGAACTCGTAAACATTTTTTTTGCGTGTGAATATTGCATCAATAACACGTCAAAGACAAAAGCGTGAAGCGTGAAGAGTCAAGAAATAAGTAAGGCACTATTAACAGAAATTGTATACTTCTAAAAACTTACAAAAAAAATTTTAATGTATAATGTAATAAGGAAATAAATTACTATCAATAAATAACTGAAGAATTTTATAAAAATATAAATTAATCTGTAGTGAAATCATCAATAAATAACAACTATAACAACATTAACAGCTTACAAAATATCACTAATGCGTTATAGTTGCACAGCTTAGTCAAGTTGTACGTTTCGTTTTATTTTTTCCACAACAAATTGTTATGTTTATAAATATTTGTAATAATACTTACCTTACTATTCTCTTTGCTTATTAAAATTATTCTTGTGTATTTGATGAGTGATAGCCATGCTTACCAAACATACCAGATGAGCCAATGCCCAGACTATCACCATACACATTAAAACACATTGCAATGTCAACTTGATCATCATCTTCATCATTATCATCATCACTATCATTAATTAGGCTATGACTTGATTAGGAAGTGATAGATGAAAAAGAAGAAGAAGACTATATCCTCTATTCTGAAGATTATAAAGTGTCTTTATCATTCTTTGCTTCTCTATTCTTTTTATTTCTTCGTTAACGGTGCAATTGAGCTATAAATGCAGCTTCTGCATTAATTACACGCTGACCAGACGCCAATCGCTACGCTCGAGCTACCTGGAGCGAACTGTAAACTTCATCTAGCTAATCTAACGCATGAACAATACGCAGTGCTACTCTCAAGCTCTCTTGTTATTTTTCATTTTCGTTGTTGACACAATTATTGTCTGTTTATGCTGCTTGTACAATAGGCAACACATCAAGCAACAGGCGTTGCTCGTATAAACGAAGTTGTGCAAGTAGTGAAGATGGAACATGATAGGTACATTGCAACTAATGCGTTATATCTATAATATTTTTTGTGTCTTCATTGCTAGAGTTAACCTATCTATCTGTACATGGTACACTTTCATTGAAGTGCAGCTTACTTGCCTAAAACACAAACGTCATGTTTTTTTTGTTGTAAAAATACTTTATGTAATAAAAATCGATTGTGAACAAGAACATAAATGTAAAACAAATCAAAAGAAAAGACGACTTATAAGAACAAAATTAATATTGCTGTTGGCAAGTGTTGACATCATACAATATATGTTACACTTCTTATGCATAGCTACTATAACTTCTACAATAAATGGCTAACCTTTGTACGAATTACAATAAAGTCACATAATACAATAGTTTTGTTCTATAATCTATGAAATAATAGCAAATATTATTTACAGAAAAATTTAACTTTTCTCAACGTTAATTTTGTCAACTGTAGTTATCCAACGAGGTATTTTATACTTTGTGTTACCATTGTACACATCATCATCGCTAGCCATAAATAACATGTTTGACAAGTCTAATGTCATGGTGATGCGTAATGCACTAGGATAGGTTATACTCGCAAGTGCATTACGAATAACAATTAGTGCTAACTGTTATAATTTTGCACCGTTTTGCAGAAACTGTGTTGTAGCACTATAAGTTTGCTCTTTTGTTTTGACATTGTCATCTTTTATCTGAGTATGCGTTTGTACTTTAATATTTTTTATAGTATTTATGCCAGTATATGATTTGTTCTGCTATGAAGTTGGCTTTACCGGTTACTGCATAAACAACAAAGGCAATTTTGTACTACGTGATGTATTGTACATATCATTTTACAAGAGATGAATAGATGCACTGAACTATGGCGGTTTTACAAAATACACCTACACTACATTGTCATAAAAGCACAAGCTCAATTCACCGGTAAAGCAAAGTTTACTTATTCAAACTTTGCCATCTATTGTTAACACATCCGATGGAATGCGTAGAAGTTAGGGCAAAAAGGCTAACAAGGGTAATGAACACTATAATTATGACACAAATTAGTTATCCTTGTACGTAAATGGAATAACAAAGCGACGTTTGTATTGCCTTTGTGGTTAGTAGTACAATGTTTACTAATTGCAAGAACAACAAATAATTTGTTCACTGTTGCTTTCAACATTATTGGTGCGTCTTGTTCGTTCATACGTTATATATTTGCCTATGTGTGGCAATACTACACCCATTTCTATTTTCTGTTTGCTTACTTCGCCTTTGTTTAAACTTGTAATAGTAACATGACGCTGCACTACACTCTATGCATGTGTTCACAAATTGTGAACTTTGGCTAATTATGATGATGATGAAGATAATTGTAATATAGAGGAAGGTAAAGAACTTTTACAAGATGGAGTATTAGTGTTTATGCAACTAAGATGAAGAAGACACAATTACATCGCTCTACGTGCCATACAATCATATTATGTATGATCATCACCACGAGATGTAATAGGCACATAGCCTTTGCTTTCGATGGTCTTACTACATTTTTACACAATTTGCTGAAGGTATTGTGTACACGTTTGCTACCATGTGCCATGATCTAATTGGCCATACCCGAATACGACACACCCTACTATTTGCATTATTACATTAACTCACTCTGCACTCTACATAGATTGTGTAGTAAATTCATTAGGATGACGGTGATGTTTATGAGATTTTCCACCTGCTGGCTGTGATGCAGAGTCACTTTTATTTTAATTATTACATTTATGACTTGTGTTCTTCTTTTTGTGATGATGATGATGATGATGTACTTGTTATGGGCGTCACTACTGAGCGTTTCGTAAAACGTACACCTCAATGAGTCGACACAGTTGTTGCAAATAGTGTGAAATAACACTGGTGCTAGAGGTGTACAATGAGTGATGATTTATTTTTTATAGTTTACGGGCACCAAGTCGCTTTGTCTGAGTCGTATATTTTAATTTTGCATTTTCTGCTTTTTACTTCTTACTTTTATCTTTATCTAAATTTTATCTGTACTATTATTACTACTATGAAGTTTACTAGTAGAATTTAGTGTAGTCTTGATTCCCACAATCATCTTCACTGTCACTGTCACTGTCACTATTACTGCTACTGCTGCTGCTGCTATTACTTCTACTCTTATCATAACTTTATTTACCTTCAATACTTTTTTCGTTTTATTAATTACTTTTAATGGTTTAGCTGTTATTGCCTCATTTTCTATTTTTCTTCTTCTTCTTTTTCTTTGTAGTATGATGATGTAAGTTAGAGTCTATTGGTGTTGTCAGAAAAAGATAATATGCTAGAGTGACACACACTAACAAGCTAAGAACGAATTCGATAATAATTGATCACATTAACGGAAATGTGTTGTCGTCTTAATGAATTACCACCAATAATGAAAAACAAAAAGATGCAAATAACTTTAAAATAATTTCACTATCTACAGTGATTTTGATTTACTTGTTTTACAGCACTATTACTTATCTTTGTGATGTAATGACAAAAGTAGGAATGTTAAAAATATTATTGAATGTAAAGTAGAACATCAAAGATTTGCAAAAACACTTACTATATGTAACATAACATAATTGCAAATTTATAATTCACTAACATATATTCACTGTCAAGTAAAAACGATGAATTTGTTTGCAATAGAGAGTAGTTGTTATAAAATGACAAATATCAAATAAATAAATAAACAAATATCAAATATATATATTACTTCCAGTTTGTGATTACATATAATTGTTAAAGTTTTATGTTGCAAGATTGTTTTTCAATAATTAAAGGTGCATAACAATTTATGCCAACAACATACATAATACTATTGAATTGTAAATACATATAGAATGAGATAAGACGTTTATAAGTTTACAGATATAGAACCCACACAATAAAAAAAAATATAAATTTCCACTGATCAATGAAATGTCTACATGCTGCGCATAAGAACGTTACACTAGTTAGTTATGTACCAAGTAAGCGAAAAAAAAAATAAATGTTTATTTTGTAGAGGTGTATCTTGAAAAATAAATATGCATGTCTGCAATGACGACAAGGATGCAAAAAAAAAAGTTATCAAATAATAACGTCTCCATGATGTATATATGTATAGATTAATGATTGAAAGTAAAATATCAAAATATAAAAAATTAATTAATAGTACAAATAATGTTTATATATATATATATATGCGTGCTATGTTATGCAATTACTTACACTCTTTTGGTAAACGGTAATGGTAGTAACAAGTGAGTTTATCGTGTTGCGGTTGCACCATAGCTTCTGTTGATATTACCACTATTAACATTAATTTTTTGAGTACTGTTAGTTTGATCGTTGTGATTTTGTGAGAGCAACGGCTCATTGGCGCTCATTTTTTGTAATGATGATCATAACGGTATAAAATTATTCTGAGACGGCTACCGTGTTGTCATAGTAGATGTTGGTACATCGGGTGTGAAAAAGCGTTTCTTGACACCTGAACTACTATTATTTACATTCTGTCCACGATGCATGTTGCTGTTGTCATTGTTATCATCATCACCAAAGGAGTAATAATTATCAAACTTCATCTTTCCGTGCGTTCGCGATTATGGCACTGGGGTGTCAATGTTACAGTTATAACACGGTAACAAAAGCAACACTCAGATTATGATTAATCCAGATTGTAGTGCTAAGCCTCAGCTGGTCATGTCAAACCCAACCATTCGCAGCAGCAACGAGGAGCCACCAGCCCCCAGTACATGACCCAAGTCCTACAAGGTGCGAATAATTCCAAAAAAGGGGGCACCGTAAATTTTAGGTGCATAATCGGCCGTCAGCGTCATCACCACACCACAGCTAAGAGAATCGGCAATGCCAAACAGCGCGGAGGCAACGTAGACGGTCCATGTAGTCGTACACCATGGCAGTAATGTGAACACAATGCCAAACCCAACACTAACGGGTATGAGCGCGTGATAGCGACCCATCACCTACATCACAATCCCACCCAGTGGAAAGAGAAGTGCATCAAAGCAAAAGCCAAAACTCAAGACATAGGAGAGTTGTACATCACTCATCTCGGCCCGCATACTCGCAAAGGCCATCATTAACTTACGATTCGCACGAACCGCGGAGAAAAACACCACCGCCATGCCTAATCGTCAAATAATGTGCCATGTCTAACACAGTGTAATAAACAAGGCATGCAATGATAAGTCATCGGTGGACTGTGTGGCTAATCCTGGTGCCAACGTGGTGAGCGAAAAAGTTGGGGTAAGTGGGAGGTGTAATGGGATGCTAGACGTGGTGTAGGCTCGTTTTAACTAATACTATTATTATTATTATTATTATTAGATTTGTTTATTTCTATTAACATCTTTTGCTGCATTGTTAACCTACAAATTGAATGAATTATTCTTAATGCCATTGTACAAGTGCATCTTCTATTTTTTGATTTTCAGCTTTTCATTTTGAGTTTGGTGTAAACGAATATCCGAGGGATTGATGTGAATATGATAATGTGGTGTTTCATCATCATCATTTTCATCTTACTTATTCTTCTTATTATTATTATTATGAAGCTTGGTGTTGATACGCAAAAGATTAAATTTATTATTTACATTATTATTTTTAGTATTAGTAGTATGATGCTCATTGTAAAAATTATCCGGCTACAGTGGATGTGGTGACATGTTGTATCTTCTTCGTCTCCATTTTATTTATGTGTTCTATTGTTGCTCTTTTATGTTCTTATTTTTTTATTATTAGAAAATGTATTTATGACC
The DNA here is from genome assembly GCA_028554745.1 of Blastocrithidia nonstop. Classification (NCBI taxonomy): domain Eukaryota; phylum Euglenozoa; class Kinetoplastea; order Trypanosomatida; family Trypanosomatidae; genus Blastocrithidia; species Blastocrithidia nonstop. The sequence goes on along the minus strand of JAQOTN010000013.1, from coordinate 33,261 downwards.
ATTATTTTTATCCAATTGATGGTTTGTTTTACTTATTTGTAGCTAATGATCATTTACTGAGACAACTTGACGAGGTTGCCGTTCCATACTACTTCACCCATGTCCTCTGTGCATTTGCAACGGAGGTAACGAATGTGCCAACATGCGAGTTTTTCTTTGATTTTTATGATGTGTATCATGTTTTTCGTTAATGTGGCTTTTGTTGCTATTCATAACAGGCTATGAATGAAGAGAAGCTGAGGCGTTTGATTGCGCAATATTATTTTATGTATTCTGCTGTAATACTAACTACGTGTCAACTGTGTGACTAGTATCGCTATTAGTATTGTTTGTCCTTTCATATTTGCCTTTGATGATATTATTATTATCATATTTATTCAAGCCGAAATCTATATCTGCCACATCACTTTACATTTGTGGCACTTGATTGTCCATTATTTTATGTAAATTTACATTCTCCTTCTATTATTATTATTATTCTTTACTCAATCTATTTGTGTTAATGCTACCTGTATTATTACTAAGCGCACTAGTGAAGCTTTGTGTGGAGTTGATCGAACGTACACTCCTGGAACTACTGCTTCTACTCTCACTATCATTACCAGTTGTCACAACACCTAAATCACTTGATTTATCTCTGAACTTATGAGGAGTATTGGTGTACAAATCATTTTATTTAAACTTATCTCCATAATTATTATCATTTTCTTCATGTTAACGGTCTACATTATGCGCGGTAGGCGATGTCGTCAGCGAGAGTGCTGGAATAGAATGGGTAGCGGAGCGTAAAATGGGCGCTCCAATAATAGACACAAACGCCGCAAGGGAGGTGCAAAACGCAAACACAAACGCATCTCGAACATCATGCGTTCATGAGGTAATCAGACCAATCGCGGTAGGTCCAAGTACATGAGCTCAACGTAGCAGACCAGACAAGAACGACATGACAATCCCACGGTGCCGTCGGGATGAGATGGAGGCTACAAAGATGTGTCGAGATAAGAAAAACGCCCCCAATGAGGTGCCACTCAACACACAATAAACCACAAGCGACATGACACTGTGAATGCGTCAGCCAATTAATGCGGCCAATGCGTTTAGTAGCAAACTTGCTAACATGACATTACGTACCCCAATATATTAGGTGATAATGCCAAATGGAATGTCCAGTGCACTTCGGCACAAGGAGGAAATAAGAACAAACATCGCAATACGTGATTGAGAGGCCCTGAGACGACGTCCTAATAACGTTACCATGGGCACCTCAATACTTGCACCAATTCCAAGTAAAATGTTAGGGATGTGTACGTCTAAGATGTAATCGGTGATGATGCTACGAATACAGTTTGTCTTGCGTTACATCACTAATGACTCTAAGTATATAAACTAACACACTAAATAATATTAAAAAAACACTAAACAATCAAAGAATACGAAAGTTTATAGAAACGTGCTAATGTTCTTTATACAAATGGAAAAAATAGAACAAACAATAAGACAATAATATTATATATAATACAAAAAAAGTCAATTTGTAGGTGCAAATAGGCAATTTGTAATATATACCTTTTAAATAATAATATAAATAAGATCAAAGGTAATTGAATTATTCTACAGTTATAAAGATTTATTGTATAATTTAATGATTTATTGTGTTCATGACTCTTTACTTCTATTATTTCTACTTCGACTTTGCCACATCGGATGAGCAGCAGCCTGTGCAGCCACAGACGGAGCATGCCAAGAATGATTTGTTCTTACGCTGTGAGGCAGGCACACGACAAATACACGTAGAAGACGCGCTACCATTTTTATTTGAAGATGAACATGATGATGATGATTTACGCTATGCCGAATGTCGATGTGCATACTTGCTATTCCGTGCAGCTGCCAGAGACGCCGCACCGGGCAGTGCACAGGCGTTACAGCACAGCTTCTCATACCCCGGAAGCCTTCATCGCTTTGCCAGACCCGCATCAATAAAGTGCATTTCACAGCAGTAATCAAACACCTCGTGGGAGATGTGATGATGACGGAAAAATGCATCAAACACGTATCGAGTACGTGCTGCATTGATCTGGGCTATTTTTCAGAGTGGAGGTATTGGTTTGGTTGTTGCCTCGGCGTCATCATTATCAATATTATCATCATTATTACTATTCATGTTATTTTATGTGCTTGTGTCTTATTATTTACTAAGTTTATCAATATTATCATCACCATCATCAACAGGTATTTCTGTTTTAGATTTTTTTACAATGTCCCTTGTTGTTACATTCTTCACTTTATCTCTGTTTCGTTTTTTACTTGTTTGTCCTACCACACCAGTAGACTCTTCCTGAATGGCAAGATGCATTTGTTATTCATACTCGTCAAGTTTGGCGCTGATCGCATCAAAGCCTACAGGTGGCTTTTTCATTCCAGGACGTATTTTGGGCATTCTATTTTTAAAAAAAAAAGATTTGTATCTATAAAGTTGTTCACAAATAATAAGATAACTGTGTGAGATATTTTATATTAACACAAAAGGTAAAATGTAAAGATAGTAGTCATAGTACACCAAAAAGCACATATGCAGCAACATGTATAACTGGTACCATCACTACGTAAAAGCAATTATCGTAGACTAAAGTAATTAACAAACACTAAAAGCTGAATTAATTTTATTAACAAATTTGAAATAATAATTACGATCTTTCTTTATCAAGAATAAATAAAATATTTTCTATAAAAGTAAACTGTAAACTTTACACAAATCTATGCATGTCACCAGTGTGACCTCTCTATGTGAACGTTACTGTGCTCGCGTTAAAGCTGTCAATCACATCACCGTTGGACATAAACGCAATCAACTCCATGAACGTGGACGGGGCCAGTGGCCGAAGTGCCACCGAGCTAGAATACTCATTAAACGCCTGACGTAATTCACTCACCAATGCATTTTTCTTATTCTGTGACAAGTACCGCTGCTCAATCAGCTGGGTGAGTCGTTGCATGTTACCCTATGTGGTGTTCTTGTGTGGGTCTGGGGCATGAAAGATGTCCAAGTTAATTAACCCGGTCTTGGGGTCCGTGGCCGATGCCTTGAGGGCCGAACTCATTAACCGTTTGGCCTCATGTACATCTTACACAGTAACCCATGAACTAAAACGCATCTTGGCGTGTGTCTAGGCTAATCGAATCATCGATTACAGCTGACGCAGTGTGGCCGTCACGGTCCGTGCACTCCCACGTGCGCGTCGTAGTTACACATAGGCTCGAGCTAACGCCTTGTGTGCTGGGCTGCTAATCATCGGTTTAATTCGATCTCGTGCGAGGGCAATGTACTATGATAAGATGGCCGCGGGCATACGTGGACAGAGCGTAGAGCCACACAGGAAAATCTCATCATGATAGCACATTTGTACTTGATCTTTATTACTACTATGAGGCACATTCCCATCTTGATGTTTTTACTTTTTATCGTGTTATTGCTATTCTTGTTACATGTATAAGGACAAGACATGTGTGGCTAATCGCTTGTCCTCATTCGCGTCATGCTGATCAAGCAGCACAAAGATTAAATCAAAACGAGACAGCAGAGTCGGTTCTAGTTGTAAATTTTACACCACACTCACGTGTGGGTTTCACTGGGAGTCCTTCGGGTTTGCCGCGGCTAAGATGGAGGTTCGTGCGTTGAGTTGGGCAATAATACCGGCTTTTGCAATCGATAAGGTTTGCTGCTCCATCACCTCATGTAGGACGGACCGGGTGGCATCGTTCATCTTGTCAAATTCATCAATGCAACACAGCCCTTGATCAGATAACACCAGTGCACCCGGTTCTAACACCAACTCACCGGTTTGGTTGTCTTGTACCACAAAGGCGGTTAATCCAACACTACTGCTGCCTTTACCGGAGGTGTAAATACCACGTGGCGCAATCTCATGCACCTGAGTCAGCAACTGACTCTTAGCCACACCAGGATCACCACACAAGATGACGTTTAGCTACGAACGAAACGAAACCGAACCCATGGAAGAAGAAGAAGAAGAACTACTACTGTTATTATCATCATTAACATTACTATTTGATAAATTATTTGTATTAGTATTACAATACGTGCCTTCTCTACTTGAAACTCGCTCATTGACTTGACGCTAGTGTAATCCAGTACCATTATTCATGCTACTTTCTTCTTAATTAAAATTATTACTAATACTACTAGAAGTAGTTTGATTAAACACGAATTTTTTAGGCGTTCCACCAAATAATTGTGCCAATATGCCACGCTTGACATCCTCATGGCCTCACACGGTGGGGGCAAATGAGTTTAACAAAATGTCATAAATATCTGGTCGCTGTGCAATCTTGTAAAAAAAATCAAGACGAGCCGCAGAGGACAAAGGAGCAGCAGCAGAAGAAGATGATTATGGTTGTTGTGGTGGTAGTGAAGTCATTTATAAATTATTATCACCATTATTATTATTAGAAGTGGTAGTTGTAAAACGGGAATTGACTTGCAATGGATCTGCCAAGTTACTTAATGCACTACGTTCTCCTTGCCCATGTACTATTTGCTGTGTATCTGTGTAATTATTATTATTATTATTATCCGAATTGAAATGGTTTTTACCCAAACGAGATGTTTGCACTGGTTCAATGTGCACCGCATCAATGTGGGTGGAGAAGATACTCTTGATAATTCGCGTGTTAGCGTTTAATCGAATCGGCACCGCACGATAAATACCCGTCACGATGATTCGATCCCCAGGCACCACCCGATCCACCAAGTCCGAATAAATTACTATGGAAATAGAAATAGGCGTCTCTCCATCGGAGACGTACTATGGGCTTTCTTGTAACTTGATTAGCTGTTTATCCTCGTACAGGGACAAGTTATGCTGAAGCTGAAAGGTGTAATTTTTGTTGCAATGAATACACCGTGTAGGTTCAAAGATACGACCACGATCACCACTGACACTTTTCTACACGTACTGACAATTTCAGCACTTGAACGTGGCTACGCGTATTTACGGAATTATCTTTGACACCCGCACCACCATCCCTTTCACACTTACTAGTTACTCGACCAACTACGGCGAGAGAGACTTGAGGGTCATTCGTTCTGGCAAATGTTTGGGTGCCACGTGCACCATAACTTATTACGGAACCTACAATCCATACCGTGAGACGAGCACCTCACGGTAGAGTTCTTACACCACCATATTCATCATTTGTAGGCACTAGGTTGGGTGTTCTTTCAGTTGGGTGTACAGCCGTACAGAGTAGCTCTGTAATCAACAAACGTCTAACTAGAGTGTACTTTGAGCTTGAAGGTGCATCAACACAAATTGCTTGAGGTAATATTTTTAACGTGGTGCGTGAGATTAAAGGTTAATTGGTTCATGTAAGAAGGAATAGCTGCCATCGGCCTAGGAGAGTTGTGAGGAGAGTGATTCTGCTCGTCATGGAGTTAAATTGTTAACAATATTATTATTATTATTATTGCTGTTTTTGTTGTTATCATTGTTGTGTACATGATGACTAATGGGCTACTCAAACGTTTCAAGAAAGCGTCGAAAAGATTCACGAAACTACTATACCGCAATATCGGTCCCCCAGATGTACGACCACTGCTCACGTCGCTGTAAAGACTATTGCTGTTGCTGTTGTTGTTGTTGTTGTAAATGTGGCGTAAATGGAGCAGCTGAGTTGTAATGGTACAGATTACTTGCAGCATTAGGGTCAATGGTGTTGTACCGGTTATGGTATTATGTTTATTATTATGATGACTGTATCGCGTGATGGGGTGAGTGATCTACTTGACTGTTGGCCTCACTCGCAGGCCGTTGTGGGCGAAGTGGGGTCAGGTCAATCAGTGCATCAGGGTTCATTACTACTTATTTCTTGTTTTAAAACCGACTTCTATAAAAAAAGACGAATTAATAATTTTGTTTTCTGCTGAAATTAAGATTATATTTACAGTTACACAATGATAGAAATGGTCGTGATAAAAAATAGATACAATTATTCAAAACTGATTAACATTATCATTATTATTCATTATGCAAATATACAAAAACAATAGTTTTTTTCAATTTAGCTCAACAAATATGTTTTTCAGAGCTTTATGAAATGCTAAAATATATAAAGAAATAATACAAAAGATGACGAAATGTGTCAACGATCGAAAACACTTCTTTCATTACTTTTAATTCTTTTTATATATGAAACTACAATTATTATTCATATGTATAAATATATATAAAAATAGTTGATTGACATGAATGAGAAGAATGTTAGCTACTTGTTAAAAAGGCAAAGAAAAAATATATGCAAGTAAGTCGGCAGTGCATTCAACAAATAAATAGTTTTTTATGTGAATATGATAGGTGATAATTGTGTCATTTTTTTCGTTCGTACTCATTGTAAATTAAAGAAATATAATTTTACTTCTCAAAAAATAAAACATTATATCAAAAAAAAGAAAAGGGCTCGGTCAATTAAATATTATAAAACTCACATGATTTCTGTTATTACACAGAATACATTTAAGCGAAAATGTGGTCAAAATGTCTTGAATATGCACACACTCAGAAAAAATATTATCAATAACTCATAATTAAACTATAATACAGCTAGTTTGTTTATAAATATGTATATATATATATATATATATATATATATATATATAATTATATGTATTTTCATAATAAAACAGTTTTAATATAATTATGAGTGTGCCGTCTTTGACATTTTACGTTTAGCAAACGCACTCTGTGACTTTGCCAGTTGCTCATACTCTTCCGCAGTCACAGGACCATTTCCTCCGTAGGCGGTGTAAAACGCAACGTAATCACTTAAATCGATTGGTACGTAATAACGACCTACCGGTAATGTGGCAACTTCACTTACACATTTCATATATTCTGCATCATCTTCATCATCGTTGTTATCATTTTTATCTTCTACTACGTCAAAGTCATCTTCACTATTATCTTCATTACCCTTTTTGTTGTTAATTTTATTACACGTAGATACATTTTGATAACACAGGTCATTGAGAATAGGACCAGGATCAGAAAAAAAAGCCATTCGTTGCAGTCATAAACGAGAAATGTACACTTTGCTACTTGCACACTGTTCTCTATTACTTTGTCTACCTGTGACAGCTCGTGTACTTGAATTAGCGGTATTGTTGTTATTATTATAATTTAGCACATCTTGTAATGTTTATTTAGTGATGGGACTGTCATGAATATGACCACATGCCCCACCTTGTGCTAATCAGTATCGAGCCTTGTTACGAAGTTCAATAAACGATTGGCTTGGTTTGACTATTGGTTGTTTACGATAGAGTAGGACATACTACTACGAATCGGCAATTTCATCCTGTGAGGTACGAGAAAAGGTTTCATCACTCATATACACCCACACACTTTCTTCTTCTTCCTCTTCTTCCTCTTCCTATTCATCCTATTGTTTTAATTATTATCTATTCGCATTGTAGTTTGTATTCGTTGATTACTTTTTTGTTTTATTATTTCTATTTATAGTGGTAGGAGATCGTGGGACATGCTTGTGGGTGTATGCGGTGTAATGCCCTCCGGTAAATGACCCGTGGTGATTGACAATTCCTTCTAGTGTGTACGTGGTCAGTAAATTTTTACACTCATCTGATATTTATTGTTCGTGTGATGCTATTTATGACATCTACACACCTTGTGTTGCGTGTATTGGTACATTCACACGTAGACATGGTGGCAGCTATGGGATAAATGGCTTTACCGATTTATCCGCATACGCAGCTAGGTTTAGTATCTACGGACGTGCTCGTTACAAGTGAACCGACGAGGCCTCCTGTCGTGACAGTGGGGTCCATGAAACTGGGAAGTGCACCGGGTCAGTTTTCTTTGAGTGAAAGTAAAACCCTGTTTGAAAGCGCTTCATGTGCAGCAGTAAATACTACGGAAAGGACAACACGTAAATGCGTTTGGTTGCCTACGAGGTACGCCCGCAGGATTCACAGTGGTAGGCGTTACTCCCACGCAGCAGGACCGGCGCAAAGTGAATATCCAAACACTACTGTAGTGTCAGTGGGTGTGTAATGTGGGTACAGTGAAGTAGTCAGTCCATGATTCATTGTACAAAGTGGCAGATGTACGAGAGTGGGTTTCACCAGTGCGTCACACTTCGTCGTTTCAGCTGTAATGGCTGACCATCTACCGTGTAGTACGTTAGTTACGGGTGCTGCTTGGCAAAGTCGATGCGTTGACTATGTGTGGGTAAGTCAAGCAGAAGCGAGTTAAACCGCTACACAACGCGTGAGGTACGATGGCAGGCATGGCATTCCACCGAAGACACCGTGCACCCAGCGAACAAATCACACGATGGGTTGTACAGGTAAAACGGAGGAATATAGTTAGTAGCTATTTTGTGATTTCGTGCACACACGACACGCTCTAGCTACTCATTATCGCAATTTATTTTATGCAACGTGCGAAACATGCTTATTCAATGATGACTGTACTTACCAGCCAGAGGCAAATAGTTTTCGTTAACTTTTTCTTGTTGCTATCTTATTGGCTTATTATTATTTTTATCGTAATTATCATTACTATTACTAATTATTGTTACACTATCTTTGAAAATTGTAGTAGACGCAAAGGGATATCGTGATTGTACTTTTTTATTTTGTGTGCGTTTATTCTTGTGCGGTTATGTACTGTGCAATTCTCCTTCGATAGGAGAGTAGGTGTTTTCGTTGTTTGTCTACACATGTTTTACATTTATTTATTACCACTATTACTACTACTATTATTATTATTATTATTATTACTACAATTATTGATGAGGTAATGGTTAGTTTTTATTATAAGCAGCAAAACCATTGCCTTCTACCTTTCTAGTATTGTCATCCGATGCCATGGGCTAGGCCACTCTAAGCTTTTATTATTACCTCTATCATTTCAATAATTTTTATTATTTCTACATGGACAGTAATTTTGAATTCTGTGCAGTTTTATTTATTAGTTTGTTTAGTTTGCGTGCATCACGTTTAAAGCTCTTGAGTAGCACCTGCACATTAATCTTCAACCCACCAACTTACTCAAACGTTGCCAACACCGCATTGAGCATCTCCATGCAATCCTGTTGCATTCACCCATCAAACATTGGGTAGACCTGACGGAGTGCGTTGAGGGCATATATCGGTGCAATAGATGAGAGCCCACCATTGCTATTATCATTATCATTCCCATCATGAGGAACACCAACTTACATGTCATGTAGCAGTTTGGCAAAAACACGCACAAATGTTTGCCCTGCCGTCTACCCACCCATCTGACGTGTTAATACGCTATCGGGTTCATTATAATAATTATTATTATTGTTACTGTACTTCTTATTACTTCTGTTATTAGTATTATTAGTGGAAGTTATACTTATAAAGGGACTATGTCGACAGCAGTAGACGAAAGGTGCACAATTTGCCAGAAGCTGAACGCCAGAGTTGAAATAACACGTATTACCCATATTGTCCAGTGGACACAAGATTAACGGCTGAAAGAGATCTGATCGAGCCATGGCGGCTTCAGTGGCTTTGCGTTGATTTGTTTGATGTAATTTTTGTACATTTCTGCCTTGTGGTGTTTTACGTGGTGATAATGAAACTTGTTACCTTTACTGTAAACATTAATCGTCTTCTACTTCTTCATCTGCTCTTGCTTCATTTACTCTTTGCTTCTGTTGTTTGTGTTGCTAATGTTTATTCTTGAACACTTACTGTTAAACATGTTTTTCTACTTTTGCATTCTCATTTTGATGTAATAACGATTCGCTTATGTTTGACTTTGATGACGAATGAGACGGTGTTGAAGATAATAAGGACGAGTTTGATGAGGGCGGTAAATCATGTGACACACACACACAACTTTTTTTTGTTTACTTTTTATGACTATCACTTTGTGTGTACTAGGTGCAAACTGCTACTGAGTTGTCTCTATTATTAAGCTTTGTAGTTGCAAATGTTGTTCTATCGGAGGAAGATGTGGTAGAAGACAGCGTAGGGGCTGCACTACTCGTACTATGACTAATACTACTACATAATACATTGTTTTTAACGCTTTGTTCTACATTACTGCCTTCTTCGTCGTTAATCACAATGTCGTGCGACTTGAGTGGCATCATGTAGATACAATTACCAGAAAAAGAAACTAATTCTTTTTTTTTCTAAATTAAGTTTAAAAACAAAATCAAAAGGAAAGCAATCTATATAAAATAATCAGAAAAGTTTTATCAGAAAAGAAAAGAGCACATTTTCTTAATTGTAAAGATGTAAGTAATAAGTGTGTCTAGTATTCGCTTGTACACATTTTTCTTTTCCTGTCACTTTGTATTGTCACACAAATTTTTTTGTTCATGTACAATTTTAGTACAAATCAAATAATAAAATTTATGTTTATTCTATTTTTTTAGACGTTCACACGTATTGCAACACAGCAGTACTACTTATTTATTGTATCAAACTGATTATCGCTACTCTTTTTCGTTAGACAGGACAACAAACTTATTTGTCTAGTATTGTATGCATGTGTATATGTATATATAGAAAGGGACTAGTTGATGTGTACAGTGTGTGTAGGTATATATGTTATATATATATAATGCGACATTGTGTATAAATAGTACCGATAACTTTGAGTTTTCGTGTGTATAAGCCTTACAAAAAAGTAACGTGTATAATAAAACAGAAAAGGAATAATAATTTATTAAAAGTTAAGGAAAAAATCAGCACGTTATCTTATTCGTAAAATAAAATAAGAATAGTAATATGCTAACAATAAACTATTTATTTGTTGTGATTTTATTATTGGCAACTCTTTACTAATAAAATACAAAAAAAATAATGTGACTGTGTATTTCGTGTAAAAATAAATCTTTGGGTATCCACATTATATAATAAACAAGGTTAACACTTTATTGTAAAGAATAGCATAGTAACTAATAAAAAAAAGAATATATTTATTTATACGTGTAGTGCTTTACAGCAAGTATTTTGCAATACTAATATTCTTCTGCAGCTTCTCCGTAGCATCACGTACGACCTTCTCATCAATTATTACTTTTTGGTTGGCATACGTGTCACAGTTAAAGCTGTACTCATCCATCACACGCTACAATATCGTGTTCAGTCGACGAGCCCCAATATTCTGTCCTTGTGTGTTTACCAGACACGTCACTTTAGCCAGTGCGTTGATGCCATCTGCGGTAAACTACACCTCTACTCCTTCGGTTTTCATCATTTACGTGTGCTGCAGCAGTAAATTGTACTTGGGCTAAGTCAAGATACGGCGAAAGTCATCTTAGGAAAGTGCCTTCAGTTCTACTCGAACCGGTAGGCGTCCTTGTAATTAGGCAATCATGTCACTCGTCTTTGCCGTGTGAAAGGCACCGCTGCAAATAAACAACATGTTATCGGTGGCAATCACACTCCCATCTTTCATCGTCACGTTGGAGCCTTAGACCAGTGGCAGTAGGTCCTGCTGCACCCCAGTCGCACTGACATCCGCCGCCTGGGTGTTTTTCTACACCACCACTTTATCAATCTCATCAATAAAGACAATCCCTTCCTCTTATGCAAGTGCACGGGCCAGTGTGTTGACTTGGGTCTCATCCATCAACTTGTTTAGGGCCTCTTGGGTGGCGAGTGGGATGGCCTAGCTGACCGTTTTCCACACCATCACACGTGATTTACGTGGGTCTACGCCTAACCCAATCAAGATCCCAACCGCCTGTGCGTTAAACACACCACCACTGGCTGAGCTGGATTTGTGATGAGATGGGTCTTGTGGAGCGGCGACGTCGATGAAGACTTTATCTTGTGCAAATTCATCCGCATAGTGCTATCGAAAGTATTACAAGGTCATTTTATCCTCACTATTCTCATCATTATCATTATCACCATTATCATTGCTTTGCTTCGATGTTTTGCTTTTACTTTCCTCTTTATTACTCTCACTGTCCGTATTACTACTGGCATTGCTTTTATCTTTTTTAGATTTTTTCTTTGACTTGCCTGATTTACTCTTATCACTGTTATTGTTACCTGTTGCCTGAGCAGCAGCAGCAGCAGCAGCAGCATTATTATCATCCACATTACCTTCTTTTTCGTTTGTATTACTAATGTTGCTATCCTCCTCATCAGTAGTATTACTATTACCCTTTGAACTAGTGCTAGTACTTTTCTTATTACCACTAGAACCGCCATCAAACGCATTTCGTTGCTTGTGCTTCAGAGTAACTCACGCGTTGTAGACCGTGTCCACGGCCATGGCCAGTGCCTCACTATGACGTTCTGCCTCTAACAATTTTCGAGCCTTACCTTTAGCGTTGGTGTACAGATCTTCTATAATGCTCTCAACATCTTTGCCCTTGAACCCAACCTAGGTGTACTTGGTCGCCTACACCTTAACAAAGGGGGCATCGGTGATTCGTGCCATGCGTCGTGAGATTTACGTTTTGCCTACCCCAGTAGGACCAATCAGTAACATGTTTTTGGGCAACACCTCTTTGCGTAAGTCCAAATTAGCAATCTGTCGTCGTCGCCATCGATTACGAAGTGAGATGGCCACTGCACGTTTGCCCTAAGTCTGTCCTACAATGTACTTGTCTAAAATCAGTGCAATTTTACGTGGAGACAAGTCATTTAACTTGTTCTATGTGGTTTGCGTTGCATGAAGTACATTGGGTGACGACGTAGATGTGCTGACACTTGAAACGGATGAGAGTAACAAACGATTTAATGTTCGGAACATTTTTTACGTTATTGTTTGTATGTATATATGTATATATATATATGTATATATGTGTGTGAAAGTGTATAGACCTTTTTATAGGGATAGTGTAAAACAAAATAAGTTTGAATTTTTAATCTTTATACTAAAAAATTACTTTAACTTACCATTATATTTTTAAGAAAAATGTAAATTTTTGTTGAACAAAAGTCGAGAAGTGTAACATTATTGTGACATAGTTAGGAAATAGGAGTTATCTTAATACCATAAACAAGGTAAGAGGTAAACATAATATTATATGTTTATATTTTTTTTATAGAATAAATTAAATTTATATATACAAAATAAGTAGATTAGATACTGTCAAAAAAAATAATTTTTTTTTAGTAATCGTATTTTATAAATATATATATCTAAACTTTTATTCGTTACTATTTGTGCATATTTGTTGCACATCATGCGGTGCTCTTATACAACGAACATTACAAATTTAACATATATACTTCAAATAATTAAAATGTCTATGTATTGTTGCACAGGTTTTATAAAAACAAACAAACAAAAAACAGAATAACTAATTTTGTATTGTCTATGATAATAATTTGAAGTAGTGCAATCAATCATAAAAACCTATACACTTTACAAGCGATCAAAAAAATAAATATTATTTTCATATTTGATGTTTATAAGTGTCTATGCATTTATATTTTATGCAGCAATGTAAGATAATTGCAAACACACACACAGAAAAAAAGTAAAAATACACTTGTGTAACACTGTAAAAACACGTAAAGAAAAATAAATAGATTAAGTTATAGTAATATCACTAGATAACAATAAAAAACTATATTTATACCTTAATTAAAATTACAGTTCATCGCTACCTGTTAACATTGGCCCGTAGCGATGGGCAATGTGAGTAGCAAGCAAAATAGCCAACGTCAAAATCAAACAAAACGTTAACATGGTTGGACCTAGTGTGTCATCATAGCGAATCTTACGACGTGCATACACGCGACGGGCACGTGCTTTAAACGCACAATACGCATACAGCAGTGTCATTAGGGCAATAAATACCATAAGTAAACCAAGCACAATGTGAAATTGAGACCGTCAGAGAGGTGCAAATGACCTGGGCAGGTGTTGGGGCAAGAAGAGTCCATTACCAAAACGAATACTTGCGATACCTAATAAACCAAACTGAACCGCCAGTTGTGTTCACTTGGCCATGTACCGCTAGGAGGTTAAGAGTGTTTTCGGGTCATACTTTTGTGGAACACGAATACGTTTGCCCGTTTGTCATGGAATAGTACCATAGAACACCTACGCGGCATCGTTTTTACTTTGTTTATCCGATGAACTGAAACAGATACTCTACACCCCATTTTCGGCATACGGGTACAAATGAAACGTGGTGTATGCGGCATGTCGTCGGTCTACCGAGTACTGCACAACAGGAGGTAGCAGTGGAGAAGGTAGCAACTGCCATTGACTGGTGTTACTAACATCATGGTCATTGTTGTTGTTGTTGTTGTTATTATTATAAGATAATGGATTGTCCTTTTTTTCTTCTTCTTTCTCTTCAACTTCTCCATTTGCTACAATTTTTTTTGCTGTGTTATTCAGTGTGTTTGTCTAGTTGGCTATCTAAGCCTGTGTAGCACTATCTCGTGTAGTGTTCGTACTCTCACTATTATCTCTATTACGATTATCTAAGATCATTTTTTGTTTAGATTCTTCTTCTCTCACGATGCCAGCCAGTGCCTTGTGATACGTTCGTGCGTAATCGGTACGAGTGAGAAATTGCGCCTCTGCCGCACCAACTTTTTGCGTTTGTGCGGCGCTAATGCCAAAAATCATTCGATCCACAAACCGCTCCACACAACCAGAGGCGAGTCCTACCGTAGGGTCTCACAGACTCTCCTATGGTTTGGTAGAGGCACGAATGTCAATCTAGAGTTGATGCATTCAGTAGGGCACCATAGAGATAAATGGGGTGTGTCCGTACAGTGTGGCAATGCCATGGGCGTATTTGCTAAATTTAGGAATGCTCTCCATGTACCGACACGCCATCAGTTATTCAATTCACGGAGGCATTTTCTCATTTTATGCGAATTGCAGCTTAACTTACACAATTGCATATGGGAAGTAGATGGCATGGGCGTCATTCCCGGTATAGCGTCAGTGATGGCTCAGTCCAAAGTCTTATGCACTCATGTGCAAATTGGTGTCAATACTGACTCGTACCGTCTGATCTACCCCACGCTGAAATGCCGCACGTCCACACTGGGTACGAAGGGCCGGTTTAAGTTCATACGAGTGAATTTTAGTCAAGATCTACGTAGCTAACAGTTTAAAATTTTACTGTTCTTGCTCACTCGCACCCTTTTGCTGTAACTTGGCCAGTGCCGGCAGTAGACTGAGATCGGCGTGAATGTACTTGTCCACGTCTTTCTCCTTGAGTGCAAAACGCCGCTTGTTGCTTCGTTCTCCACTTCAGGCTTCATGGTGGACTTTAATTTACATAAACACATTATCGTTCGCACTCAGTGCATTCATGTCCTACGTGTAGGTGTCAGAGTACCATCGCATGCGAATCAGCGTACTGTTTTCAATCCGCTACAGTCGTCGGTGGTAGAAGAGGAATTTGTTATTGTCATAGTAGACGGAGCTGACGGGTGAGTACAAGGTAAATGGTTTATTTAATTTTTTACTCTGTGCAAAGGTGTCTTTAAACGTGCTGAGTGGTAAATGTTGAATAATACGTGCAATGACAAAAGGTAAGTCCTGCATGTGAACCCAATACTTGACCGATTTACGATCAAACACCTGTGTCCCTACCGCACCCGATGGCACATGGGCTTTACCCTTTGCCGAGATAATCTATTACGTCCGCAAGACACGATCGTACACCGTGGACAGGTAATAGAAAATCTCATCAGTAGAGATGGACTCAAAGTCGTAGAAGGTGTACACGTTTTTCCATCGATCTCCTGTCGGTCCAAGCACGGCGTAGCGGTACATTCGTTGTAGGATGTGCTCTAATGTGTCCATGTTCAAGTTACGACACTAGACAAAGCGAAGTAGTTCATGAATAATGGAATCGGCTACGAGGCGAGCCTACTGTGGTAGAAGTGATTTAGTTCGATTAGAGCTTAGAGGGTTAGAGGACAAACTAATGTTAGAGGCACCACCACCACCACCACTGTATATTGTGTTATCATTTTCATTGATGTGTTCATCACCTTGAACTACACTTTCCTCATTACGACGTTGTGGTCACTCTTTTTACTACTTTTCCTACTTCTCCTTCTTCTTCATTTTTTGTTTTTCTTCATTTGCAGATGCAGCCATCAAATCATTAATGACACTCTCTTACTCGTTCAATGACTACGATGCATTGAACAGTGCACGTGCTACACGCAATAACTCCTGTTGTTTGCGAGTACACCATTAATATACACGCTTCTTTTGACTTAATAGTGAGTCGTACAGCTCATCGGGTGTGGCTGGGTTGACAATATCCTACTTCAATCGGTGTAGGATTTATTTCGTGGCCTTGTAATCGATATAGGCGCCATCATCGCGGTAGTCCGGGTACATGGCACTACGCCAGGCTTTACTGAACGGCATTTTTTTATAAAGGTGTCTTTTGAAAAGAAAAAATAATTATATGCAGGAGTATAAATAATTTTGTTTTCTCACTTCTAACGATTGCTTCAAAATTACCGTCAACTTCTAAAAATATTTATTAACACATTAATAAAAGTATATTTGTAAAGAAAAACAAGAAAAAAAGATTAACATACTATTTACACTTATATATTAAATACAAAGGTACGACATGCACAAATTTACTTCATTTGTTTTCTTAATGTAATATTTACTTGTTTATACTAATAACAAGAATTATGTTACACTCTCTTCACAAGCATGATAAAGTTTACATAATTTCAACAATAAAAACTGAAAAACAAAACACAAACTGCGAACACCTTCAATCATGTACAAAAGGTATCAAGGTACATAAAGCTAATGCACAGCAAATTATTTCATCTTTTTCAGCATTGTGGTGAACTTATCAAAAATTATATACATGTCATACAAATGAAAAGAATGAAAAATAATGTATAACAAAGATTTTGTTTCGCAAAAAATTTCTATTAGCAATAGTATGTAAATCGCTAAATGTGAAGTGAATTATGCATAAATAATAATAACAAATATTGTTCAATACATTTATTTTTTTTTAAATAGATGTACAAAGATATATATAACAATGTTTAATTTGTTTATATAAAAAACTACAACTTTACATCGATAGCGAATGTTACATGGAAAAATAATATTTAATGTTTTACATACTTTTTTTCTAATACTCTTATTACATAATTGGAGGAGGGTCATATGCAATAGGTTTGGTGTAGATGTACCGATAGCGATCTGTACCTACCGGGTGTCATGGTTTGTACTGCATCTCTTGTTGCTGTACAGTACGCCGTTGCCGCTCTTTCCAATCCAGCGGATCTTCCACGTACTCGTAGGACTTTGTCAGCTCCTTGACGAGTGCCCCTCCAGGTACCCACGGCTTACGACCCACTGCCTTTTCCATCTCATCCGCAGATTGCGTTGGCATGGTACTTGCATTGGTCATTGAGTTGTTTGTCTTGGCAAGAAGTGGTTTGCTGAGACTATACACCTGTGAAAAGCCATGCTAGGACTCATCAAAGCAACGTCCACTCTTCACGGCGGCCTTAAAAGGAGGTCCAACACGACTAGTTACTTTGATGTCAGAAGTACCAGTAGCTGTAGCAGTAGCGCTGTTGTACGTCATCTGTGAAGATGGCAATCCATATGGGTCTGACATGTACTAAATCTACCCTCGTTGACCAATTGTGAGACCGGTAAAGCCATAGGTGCCCTTTTTAGGTCGGTTAGTGTATAAATTACGCGGCTTGACCAGTGTGCTGAGTTTTACCTCGGTGTTTGCGTTAATATAAGGCAACTCACTCTCATGCTTTGGGATGTTCTTTTCACTAAATGTACCAAAGTAATCTCCTTTTCCGCTACTCTTGTGACTTGCACCAGGTGGTTTAAAGGGTGGTAAGTCTATCTTATTAACACCATGAGTAGTTTCACTCGTGCTGATTGGTTTATACGTGGTAGAGGCACGATACGGCACACCATTAGATAACGACACAAAGGGTGTAAACGTGGAATCGAGTATGTGTGGATGACGACGTGCCTGGACGACAAACGTTTTGGAGCCAATTTTTTACAACTTGTTACTTACCTGGCGTTTGTCAAACTCATCACCGATGGAAATGTATGTCGGTGGGCTAAACATGCGTATACTTACGAATCTAGACGATTATAAATAGGCGAAATGTTAAATATTTATATTAATATATTAATATCAATATGTTTCCTATCGTTGACTTTGCTTAATTATGATATGAATATATTATATTAATTATTATAATTAATGTCTTGGTTTTCACTCCGCAGTGTGTAAGTACTGTTAGTAAATAACGTGTTAATTATGTTATACAGAAAAAAAGTGCGCAATAAATTGAGTAAAAAAAAACTATTTAATAAATTTCAGTAATAAATAGCTTGAAAAACATAATTATATACTAACAATTAAATTTACAAGAGAGAACAATGTATACAAGTATAATTCACTTTCTGGAAAAAAAACATTCATGAATAAAGAATGTTGTAATATATAATGATGCCTTTAATGTGTACAATTGCTCAAACAATTTTTTGTGTATTATATTTTGATTCATCTATTTATTAATTGATTAATGTTTCTATCAATTCTTTATAATGCTTACTCATCAGAGCGTAGTTTGAAGTGTTTTCACGAAGTATCCTGTACATTTTCTGCGGGTGTAGCTCTCTGCATAAAGTGCACTACATATATAGTATTCTCATATTTTTATGCATTCCCACTTTATTGAGCTGTAACTTTTCCTATTGTTTGAAACTTCTACGAGAACTATATTTATTGTGCCTTTTGATGAGTATGTGTGCTATGCTAATGAAGCACTTATACAAACACAACTGATTGCACACGTGTAGCATAACCTTGTTTTTATCGTGTAAATATGTTTCGTTGCAGCTCGTTTTCAATTTGATATACATTACCATTAGTGAAAGGCGCACCGTCACCTCACCAACGAATAAGCTCATCAGCTGTGAACCCATTTAGTGGATCATTGCTGTGTAAAATATTACACAGCTCGTCTCGTCGTTAATTTGATATACCTGTGTTATTCATCATCTCACATAACTTAAATTATGGGGTGGCATTGAGGCAAGTATCAACAAGTATATTAGCCATGGACAGCACCGTCTCATCACGTAAAGAATGTGTGTCCTGTGCATCTGCGTCAATCAGCAATGGTGAAATATCATTTTATAAGGTTAACCTGAAAAGCCTACGCAGTTACGCACATTTTGGTTACGCTCAGTTATCAATATAACTATTCTGAAGGCAGTGAATGGTGCCATCAGACAATGACTAGTTATAATTTACACCATAACGATTAGTGGTATAATGTAATGCAAACGGTGATTGACTTGGTAATTTGTTTCTAGAACGAAGTTTATCTTCTTTATTAATATTTTAGTTGATGACTTCAACATTAATGCTCTCTTTATGTTTATAATTGTAATCACTATTATTTGCATTTGAACTTTAACGTGTTTGCTATAAACTGGTCGCGTTGTTGCTGTTAACAGCTGAACAAAGTTATTTAACAGTGTTGTCTTTTTTTAAATTTGTAGATAAATCTGTTTTGCCAAGTAAAGATGAACAGGTGAGTAAATTGTAACCTGCATAATACGGTGGACAAAGTGAGGGCGACAGACATGTGAAGTTTGAATACATAATTTATTTTTATAATTTACACTATCTGCCGTAGGTAGACAAGTGCTAAAATTATTAACTATTTTATGACTGCTTAGATAGGGAGTTTGATGAAAAAGGCAACACGCCATGTAAAAGATATTCTTTTACAATATCTCCTCGAGAAGTGACAGGTTCATAACTGAGAACACGCTACAATCTACTGCCTTTACTTTAATTAATATACGATTTCACTTTTGTATTCTTCAATATTTACTATAACGGAGCAGCTCCACGCCAAACTTTACTGTTTTTGTTATGATAGCTTTTGTCTGTACAGTTATTGTCATAAGTACTAATTTATTTATCTAAAATGTATTTTATTGTAAAGTGTTATTGTTACAGTGAATGTTATGTGCTCATGTTTACGTTAATCTGTGACTGTTATAGTTGAAAAGGTGGCATTTGTCGAAAAGGTGTTAACGCGGCAGCTGGTGATCTACGACAATTTGTAATAATCGCAAAACGTCCATGTTATCGTTACAAACCCATTCAAGTCCCACCGGCACTAACATCTAGAGCACATAAAATATGATCTGCAAAATACTTTCAGCTCAATTATAATGTTTGTCTATTTAAAAATTCATCTCTATTACTGATTAGCACAAAGGGCAGGCGAGCGGAATAGTTTGAAACGTACGCTAAGATACACATTAGTATATAAGCTAAAAATAAATAAAATTCAAAGTCCCGTTAACACAAGAAAAATATATAAATCAATTAACGATTTCAAAAATATACAATTAATTGCTAAATTCAAATTATTGAAAATCATAAATAATTTAATTATTAAACGTATTTTCACTTACAAAAACATACATTGAGCAATTTACTAATAATAACATCATAATTGTAACATTATTAGCTTTTTTACATTTTTGTAAAAAATTTAAAAATTAAAATTGTCAAAAAACAAATTTAGAAATGCGATAACAATAGTAGAAAAAAAAATTATATAATCAAAATTAAATTTTTAGCTAAATATTTTAATAGAAAAAGATAACTAATTCTTTTCGACAACAAATATTTTATTACATTTAGTTTAATCACTACTTTGAATGGGATAATTACGATTACTACTATTATCATCACGTGACATACCTCGATATTTAACTTTAAAATATTTTGGAATTCATGGCTCACCGTTATCTAAACCTAGTTTACCACGTACCCAACGATAGTCAGCAAAAA
The DNA here is from genome assembly GCA_028554745.1 of Blastocrithidia nonstop. NCBI lineage: Eukaryota > Euglenozoa > Kinetoplastea > Trypanosomatida > Trypanosomatidae > Blastocrithidia > Blastocrithidia nonstop. The sequence goes on along the minus strand of JAQOTN010000013.1, from coordinate 12,378 downwards.
ACTATGGATTGCAATACATGAAATAAAACCAACAAATTGCAAAAAAGACGACGTGAATACGAGTATAATTTCGCATATAACGGTCCGTAGAGGCATGTGAGGCCCTGGAAAAATATTGCTTAGGCAAGCTTAAAAATTAAGCTTTTCTTAAGTTTTTGAAATGGTCACTCATTATATTCAAAACAATCAGTTAATAAGTTACGTCCTAAATAACTATTTTATTAAAGTAAAACATAAGTTCAAGGGAGAGTAACATATCAAACAAAAAATTTCATAAATATATGTGCATTCCTAGCATTTACGGTGTATTACAATTTTATGTATTTAAAATTATTTCACATACAATAACATTTCCTATTATTCGTCAATCATTAACATATACATTCATTTATTCAGAAAGAACACGTCATAACAAAGTAATAATAAAATGTAGTATAAACTTTTGAACGGAGTATCAATATATTGCTTTCGACATCATTAAAACTCATAGAACTAATGTTGACAATGGTATATACACATATGATCATCTATTCTGAAACACGTAAATACATTAAATGGTGAATATTTTCGCGATAATATATGAAATAAAAACAGATATCGTAGAACTACAATAATTTATATAATGATATCTAAATAATTACTTTTAACTGCAGATCCCAATTTAATAAACTTGTTTTAAAAGTTTTAAATAAATTTAAGACGCATGTACACATATATATTTATGAAAATACTTGAATGCATACATATTTATAAGTATTTATAATTGACAATAAACAATATGTATTTGATACAATAACCGATAGATTTTTATAAAATTAAATTTTATTACTAATCTAACTTTTATTAAATTTTGAATAATAAATGCGCTGAAAAATTACTCACAAACGTATTTCTGTAAACTATAATAATTAGACAAATAAGAAAAATAAAGAAAAAAATTAACAAATATAATAATATAAAAGAATATTGTAAAAAGACTTTATTAACAAATTGTGTAAGAAAAGTAAAGCTGCTTACGATGTTGGAGTTGTGCCGTTGGTTGTTGTTGGAATAATTGTCGGAGGATCTGTTTGTCCGCCCAAACCACACATAGCGCCGGCACCCATGTTCTTCTCAGTTGAATACTGAACATGCAATTCTCCATGACAATGATCACAGAGATCACAAATATCACCAATGGTCGCATTAGACGATGGACTGTACTCATTTACGGCAAGAGCAAGTGGAGTAGATGTCTTAATTTATAATTGTGAACGAACAGCCTTATGCAGATCAGCAACAGTGGCATTACGTGACATTGAGAAAGTGCGTACTTTACTTGAAGACTTGTTAGCATTCGAAAGACACACTCGTACTTCATCATTGAGTGCAGGTGCAATAGATTGAACTGCTGATGTCATTTGTAAGTATGGATATTGATTTAGGTTATTCAAACAACTAATTGTGTTTTGTGCAACGATAAATATGGGTTTTAGTATTTCTTTGTGCAATTTACTTGTTGTATAATATTATTTTGAGCCTTTACAATAGTTGTATTATATTACTAATAAGTAATTGTAATTATTAATATCAGCTTAATAATATCGCAATAAGATAAAGGATAACAAATAAAAAAATAACAATATTTTCAAAGAAATAGATCAAGACGCTTGTATGTAATATAGTTTACAATATAAAAAGTGACTTTATGTTAATCATTACATAAATTATCATAAGTATTTACTTTTTGCTTTAATTTTAACTATACACATGTATATTATCAAAAAACACTTTCTGCCAGTAAAGTAGAATTATTTTTAAAAAATCACATTTTAAATTAAAGATATTAATTAAATTGATTTATGAACATTTTGCTTGATAATTTTTTGTTGAGCACATATTAGACCTCAGAACACCTACACATTTGTAATACTTTTACATATAAGTCAATGTTATTAAAAAAATAAAACAAGAAAAATAGAAATATATATGTGCACATGCAAAACATTGACAACATAAGGGCAGGAAATTCATATTGTATAATATCAAACAAATGACCAAAAAAAAAAGTGTTACATAAATAGAAAAAGCAAAAACAATAATAAATCCATAAAATACAAAGAAAGTATATTGTTTGTGAAGAAAATCTAAAATGATCAAATATTAACTGTAATCTAGTTCATTATAATTTGTTAGCTGACATCAATTAGCTAAGTGCAACACATAATAAATTGTATTATTGTTGTAAATTTATAATATAAAAAACATATGCACATTGTAAAACAGACAACACATCAAACTTTTAAAATATCTTCTAAAAGAAAAACTAAAGCCACTAGTATAATCCAGTCAAACACATATACACATCCTGTACTTAGGTCAATTTATAGAAATAAAATATTAAAATAATGCTAATGAAATGTTAATAAAAGATTACCATGATATTAAATGTGCAGTAGTGTAAGATGATAAGGCCAATCAAAAAATCACTAACAAACAAAACAATTAATAACTTCAAATTTAGTCATTCACATTAAGAATTTTATTACTTATTATATTTATACCACATAGTTGTCAGTTGACATTCCTAAACCACACATAGCGCCGGCACCCATGTTCTTCTCAATCATATACTGAACATGCAATTCTCCATGACAATGATCACAGAGATCACAAATATCACCAATGGTCGCATTAGACGATGGACTGTACTCATTCACGGCAAGAGCAAGTGGAGTAGATGTCTTAATTTATAATTGTGAACGAACAGCCTTATGCAGATCAGCAACAGTGGCATTACGTGACATTGAGAAAGTGCGTACTTTACTTGAAGACTTGTTAGCATTCGAAAGACACACTCGTACTTCATCATTGTGTGCAGGTGCAATAGATTGAATTGCGGATGTCATTTGTAAGTATGGATATTGATTTAGGTTATTCAAACAACTAATTGTGTTAAAAATAGATAATATTAACATATACATTCATTTATTCAGAAAGAACACGTCATAACAAAGTAATAATAAAATGTAGTATAAACTTTTGAACGGAGTATCAATATATTGCTTTCGACATCATTAAAACTCATAGAACTAATGTTGACAATGGTATATACACATATGATCATCTATTCTGAAACACGTAAATACATTAAATGGTGAATATTTTCGCGATAATATATGAAATAAAAACAGATATCGTAGAACTACAATAATTTATATAATGATATCTAAATAATTACTTTTAACTGCAGATCACTTGTTTTAAAAGTTTTAAATAAATTTAAGACGCATGTACACATATATAAAATTTATTAAAATACTTGAATGCATACATATTTATAAGTATTTATAATTGACAATAAACAATATGTATTTGATACAATAACCGATAGATTTTTATAAAATTAAATTTTATTACTAATCTAACTTTTATTAAATTTTGAATAATAAATGCGCTGAAAAATTACTCACAAACGTATTTCTGTAAACTATAATAATTAGACAAATAAGAAAAATAAAGAAAAAAATTAACAAATATAATAATATAAAAGAATATTGTAAAAAGACTTTATTAACAAATTGTGTAAGAAAAGTAAAGCTGCTTACGGTGTTGGAGTTGTGCCGTTGGTTGTTGTTGGAATAATTGTCGGAGGATCTGTTTGTCCGCCCAAACCACATATGAAACCAGCACCCATGTTCTTCTCAGTTGAATACTGAACATGCAATTCTCCATGACAATGATCACAGAGATCACAAATATCACCAATGGTCGCATTAGACGATGGACTGTACTCATTTACGGCAAGAGCAAGTGGAGTAGATGTCTTAATTTATAATTGTGAACGAACAGCCTTATGCAGATCAGCAACAGTGGCATTACGTGACATTGAGAAAGTGCGTACTTTACTTGAAGACTTGTTAGCATTCGAAAGACACACTCGTACTTCATCATTGAGTGCAGGTGCAATAGATTGAACTGCTGATGTCATTTGTAAGTATGGATATTGATTTAGGTTATTCAAACAACTAATTGTGTTTTGTGCAACGATAAATATGGGTTTTAGTATTTCTTTGTGCAATTTACTTGTTGTATAATATTACTTTAAACGTTAGCAGTAGTTTTATGGCTAAATTGAAAGTATATACTTACTTGTCACAAAACATATTTATAAGTGAATGTGCATTCCTAGCATTGACAGTGTATTACAATTTTATGTATTTAAAATTATTTCACATACAATAACATTTCCTATTATTCGTCAATCATTAACATATACATTCATTTATTCAGAAAGAACACGTCATAACAAAGTAATAATAAAATGTAGTATAAACTTTTGAACGGAGTATCAATATATTGCTTTCGACATCATTAAAACTCATAGAACTAATGTTGACAATGGTATATACACATATGATCATCTATTCTGAAACACGTAAATACATTAAATGGTGAATATTTTCGCGATAATATATGAAATAAAAACAGATATCGTAGAACTACAATAATTTATATAATGATATCTAAATAATTACTTTTAACTGCAGATCACTTGTTTTAAAAGTTTTAAATAAAGTTAAGACGCATGTACACATATATAAAATTTATTAAAATACTTGAATGCATACATATTTATAAGTATTTATAATTGACAATAAACAATATGTATTTGATACAATAACCGATAGATTTTTATAAAATTAAATTTTATTACTAATCTAACTTTTATTAAATTTTGAATAATAAATGCGCTGAAAAATTACTCACAAACGTATTTCTGTAAACTATAATAATTAGACAAATAAGAAAAATAAAGAAAAAAATTAACAAATATAATAATATAAAAGAATATTGTAAAAAGACTTTATTAACAAATTGTGTAAGAAAAGTAAAGCTGCTTACGGTGTTGGAGTTGTGCCGTTGGTTGTTGTTGGAATAATTGTCGGAGGATCTGTTTGTCCGCCCAAACCACATATGAAACCAGCACCCATGTTCTTCTCAGTTGAATACTGAACATGCAATTCTCCATGACAATGATCACAGAGATCACAAATATCACCAATGGTCGCATTAGACGATGGACTGTACTCATTTACGGCAAGAGCAAGTGGAGTAGATGTCTTAATTTATAATTGTGAACGAACAGCCTTATGCAGATCAGCAACAGTGGCATTACGTGACATTGAGAAAGTGCGTACTTTACTTGAAGACTTGTTAGCATTCGAAAGACACACTCGTACTTCATCATTGAGTGCAGGTGCAATAGATTGAACTGCTGATGTCATTTGTAAATATGGATATTGATTTAGGTTATTCAAACAACTAATTGTGTTTTGTGCAACGATAAATATGGGTTTTAGTATTTCTTTGTTCAATTTACTTGTTGTATAATATTATTTTGAGCCTTTACAATAGTTGTATTATATTGTTAATAAGTAATTGTAATTATTAATATCAGCTTAATAATATTATATCGCAATAAGATAAAGGATAACAAATAAAAAAATAACAATATTTTCAAAGAAATAGATCAAGACGCTTGTATGTAATATAGTATAAAAATGATTAAAATGTTCATATTTCATTACATAAATTATTATCATAAGTATTTACTTTTTGCTTTAATTTTAACTATACACATGTATATTATCAAAAAACACTTTCTGCCAGTAAAGTAGAATTATTTTTAAAAAATCACATTTTAAATTAAAGATATTAATTAAATTGATTTATGAACATTTTGCTTGATAATTTTTTGTTGAGCACATATTAGACCTCAGAACACCTACACATTTGTAATACTTTTACATATAAGTCAATGTTATTAAAAAAAATAAAACAAGAAAAATAGAAATATATATGTGCACATGCAAAACATTGACAACATAAGGGCAGGAAATTCATATTGTATAATATCAAACAAATGACCAAAAAAAAAGTGTTACATAAATAGAAAAAGCAAAAACATCAATAAATCCATAAAATACAAAGAAAGTATATTGTTTGTGAAGAAAATTTAAATATAATAAAATATTAACTGTAATCTAGTTCATTAGCTGACATCAATTAGCTAAGTGCAACACATAATAAATTGTATTATTGTAAGGTCACACTAGCATCAAATATGAAAAACATATGCACATTGTAAAACAGACAACACATCAAACTTTTAAAATATCTTCTAAAAGAAAAACTAAAGCCACTAGTATAATCCAGTCAAACACATATACACATCTTGTATTTAGGTCAATTTATAGAAATAAAATATTAAAATAATGCTAATGAAATGTTAATAAAAGATTACCATGATATTAAATGTGCAGTAGTGTAAGATGATAAGGCCAATCAAAAAATCACTAACAAACAAAACAATTAATAACTTCAAATTTAGTCATTCACATTAAGAATTTTATTACTTATTATATTTATACCACATAGTTGTCAGTTGACATTCCTAAACCACACATAGCGCCGGCACCCATGTTCTTCTCAATCATATACTGAACATGCAATTCTCCATGACAATGATCACAGAGATCACAAATATCACCAATGGTCGCATTAGACGATGGACTGTACTCATTCACGGCAAGAGCAAGTGGAGTAGATGTCTTAATTTATAATTGTGAACGAACAGCCTTATGCAGATCAGCAACAGTGGCATTACGTGACATTGAGAAAGTGCGTACTTTACTTGAAGACTTGTTAGCATTCGAAAGACACACTCGTACTTCATCATTGAGTGCAGGTGCAATAGATTGAACTGCTGATGTCATTTGTAAGTATGGATATTGATTTAGGTTATTCAAACAACTAATTGTGTTTTGTGCAACGATAAATATGGGTTTTAGTATTTCTTTGTGCAATTTACTTGTTGTATAATATTACTTTAAACGTTAGCAGTAGTTTTATGGCTAAATTGAAAGTATATACTTACTTGTCACAAAACATATTTATAAGTGAATGTGCATTCCTAGCATTGACAGTGTATTACAATTTTATGTATTTAAAATTATTTCACATACAATAACATTTCCTATTATTCGTCAATCATTAACATATACATTCATTTATTCAGAAAGAACACGTCATAACAAAGTAATAATAAAATGTAGTATAAACTTTTGAACGGAGTATCAATATATTGCTTTCGACATCATTAAAACTCATAGAACTAATGTTGACAATGGTATATACACATATGATCATCTATTCTGAAACACGTAAATACATTAAATGGTGAATATTTTCGCGATAATATATGAAATAAAAACAGATATCGTAGAACTACAATAATTTATATAATGATATCTAAATAATTACTTTTAACTGCAGATCACTTGTTTTAAAAGTTTTAAATAAATTTAAGACGCATGTACACATATATAAAATTTATTAAAATACTTGAATGCATACATATTTATAAGTATTTATAATTGACAATAAACAATATGTATTTGATACAATAACCGATAGATTTTTATAAAATTAAATTTTATTACTAATCTAACTTTTATTAAATTTTGAATAATAAATGCGCTGAAAAATTACTCACAAACGTATTTCTGTAAACTATAATAATTAGACAAATAAGAAAAATAAAGAAAAAAATTAACAAATATAATAATATAAAAGAATATTGTAAAAAGACTTTATTAACAAATTGTGTAAGAAAAGTAAAGCTGCTTACGGTGTTGGAGTTGTGCCGTTGGTTGTTGTTGGAATAATTGTCGGAGGATCTGTTTGTCCGCCCAAACCACACATGAAACCAGCACCCATGTTCTTCTCAGTTGAATACTGAACATGCAATTCTTCATGACAATGATCACAGAGATCACAAATATCACCAATGGTCGCATTAGACGATGGACTGTACTCATTTACGGCAAGAGCAAGTGGAGTAGATGTCTTAATTTATAATTGTGAACGAACAGCCTTATGCAGATCAGCAACAGTGGCATTACGTGACATTGAGAAAGTGCGTACTTTACTTGAAGACTTGTTAGCATTCGAAAGACACACTCGTACTTCATCATTGAGTGCAGGTGCAATAGATTGAACTGCTGATGTCATTTGTAAATATGGATATTGATTTAGGTTATTCAAACAACTAATTGTGTTTTGTGCAACGATAAATATGGGTTTTAGTATTTCTTTGTTCAATTTACTTGTTGTATAATATTATTTTGAGCCTTTACAATAGTTGTATTATATTGTTAATAAGTAATTGTAATTATTAATATCAGCTTAATAATATCGCAATAAGATAAAGGATAACAAATAAAAAAATAACAATATTTTCAAAGAAATAGATCAAGACGCTTGTACGTAATATAGTTTACAATATAAAGAGTGAATTTATGTTAATCATTACAGAAATTATCATAAGTATTTACTTTTTGCTTTAATTTTAACTTTACACATGTATATTATCAAAAAACACTTTCTGCCAGTAAAGTAGAATTATTAAGAATAAATAAATCACATTTTAAATTAAAGATATTAATTAAATTGATTTATGAACATTTTGCTTGATAATTTTTTGTTGAGCACATATTAGACCTCAGAACACCTACACATTTGTAATACTTTTACATATAAGTCAATGTTATTAAAAAAATAAAACAAGAAAAATAGAAATATATATGTGCACATGCAAAACATTGACAACATAAGGGCAGGAAATTCATATTGTATAATATCAAACAAATGACAAAAAAAAAAGTGTTACATAAATAGAAAAAGCAAAAACAATAATAAATCCATAAAATACAAAGAAAGTATATTGTTTGTGAAGAAAATCTAAAATGATCAAATATTAACTGTAATCTAGTTCATTAGCTGACATCAATTAGCTAAGTGCAACACATAATAAATTGTATTATTGTAAGGTCACACTACCATAATATAAATAACATATGCACATTGTAAAACAGACAACACATCAAACATTTAAAATATCTTCTAAAAGAAAAACTAAAGCCACTAGTATAATCCAGTCAAACACATATACACATCTTGTATTTAGGTCAATTTATAGAAATAAAATATTAAAATAATGCTAATGAAATGTTAATAAAAGATTACCATGATATTAAATGTGCAGTAGTGTAAGATGATAAGGCCAATCAAAAAATCACTAACAAACAAAACAATTAATAACTTCAAATTTAGTCATTCACATTAAGAATTTTATTATTTATTATATTTATACCACATAGTTGTCAGTTGACATTCCTAAACCACACATAGCGCCGGCACCCATGTTCTTCTCAATCATATACTGAACATGCAATTCTCCATGACAATGATCACAGAGATCACAAATATCACCAATGGTCGCATTAGACGATGGACTGTACTCATTCACGGCAAGAGCAAGTGGAGTAGATGTCTTAATTTATAATTGTGAACGAACAGCCTTATGCAGATCAGCAACAGTGGCATTACGTGACATTGAGAAAGTGCGTACTTTACTTGAAGACTTGTTAGCATTCGAAAGACACACTCGTACTTCATCATTGTGTGCAGGTACAATAGATTGAATTGCGGATGTCATTTGTAAGTATGGATATTGATTTAGGTTATTCAAACAACTAATTGTGTTTTGTGCAACGATAAATATGGGTTTTAGTATTTCTTTGTGCAATTTACTTGTTGTATAATATTACTTTAAACGTTAGCAGTAGTTTTATGGCTAAATTGAAAGTATATACTTACTTGTCACAAAACATATTTATAAGTGAATGTGCATTCCTAGCATTGACAGTGTATTACAATTTTATGTATTTAAAATTATTTCACATACAATAACATTTCCTATTATTCGTCAATCATTAACATATACATTCATTTATTCAGAAAGAACACGTCATAACAAAGTAATAATAAAATGTAGTATAAACTTTTGAACTGAGTATCAATATATTGCTTTCGACATCATTAAAACTCATAGAACTAATGTTGACAATGGTATATACACATATGATCATCTATTCTGAAACACGTAAATACATTAAATGGTGAATATTTTCGCGATAATATATGAAATAAAAACAGATATCGTAGAACTACAATAATTTATATAATGATATCTAAATAATTACTTTTAACTGCAGATCACTTGTTTTAAAAGTTTTAAATAAATTTAAGACGCATGTACACATATATAAAATTTATTAAAATACTTGAATGCATACATATTTATAAGTATTTATAATTGACAATAAACAATATGTATTTGATACAATAACCGATAGATTTTTATAAAATTAAATTTTATTACTAATCTAACTTTTATTAAATTTTGAATAATAAATGCGCTGAAAAATTACTCACAAACGTATTTCTGTAAACTATAATAATTAGACAAATAAGAAAAATAAAGAAAAAAATTAACAAATATAATAATATAAAAGAATATTGTAAAAAGACTTTATTAACAAATTGTGTAAGAAAAGTAAAGCTGCTTACGATGTTGGAGTTGTGCCGTTGGTTGTTGTTGTTGTTGGAATAATTGTCGGAGGATCTGTTTGTCCGCCCAAACCACATATGAAACCAGCACCCATGTTCTTCTCAGTTGAATACTGAACATGCAATTCTCCATGACAATGATCACAGAGATCACAAATATCACCAATGGTCGCATTAGACGATGGACTGTACTCATTTACGGCAAGAGCAAGTGGAGTAGATGTCTTAATTTATAATTGTGAACGAACAGCCTTATGCAAATCAGCAACAGTGGCATTACGTGACATTGAGAAAGTGCGTACTTTACTTGAAGACTTGTTAGCATTCGAAAGACACACTCGTACTTCATCATTGAGTGCAGGTGCAATAGATTGAACTGCTGATGTCATTTGTAAATATGGATATTGATTTAAGTAATTCAAATACTTAATTGTGTTTTGTGCAACGATAAATATGGGGTTTAGTGTTCCTTTGTGCAATTTACTTGTTGTATAATATTATTTTGAGCCTTTACAATAGTTGTATTATATTATTAATAAGTAATTGTAATTATTAATATCAGCTTAATAATATCGCAATAAGATAAAGAATAACAAATAAAAAAATAACAATATTTTCAAAGAAATAGATCAAGACGCTTGTATGTAATATAGTTTACAATATAAAAAGTGACTTTATGTTAATCATTACATAAATTATCATAAGTATTTACTTTTTGCTTTAATTTTAACTATACACATGTATATTATCAAAAAACACTTTCTGCCAGTAAAGTAGAATTATTTTTAAAAAATCACATTTTAAATTAAAGATATTAATTAAATTGATTTATGAACATTTTGCTTGATAATTTTTTGTTGAGCACATATTAGACCTCAGAACACCTACACATTTGTAATACTTTTACATATAAGTCAATGTTATTAAAAAAATAAAACAAGAAAAATAGAAATATATATGTGCACATGCAAAACATTGACAACATAAGGGCAGGAAATTCACATTGTATAATATCAAACAAATGACAAAAAAAAAAGTGTTACATAAATAGAAAAAGCAAAAACAATAATAAATCCATAAAATACAAAGAAAGTATATTGTTTGTGAAGAAAATCTAAAATGATCAAATATTAACTGTAATCTAGTTCATTAGCTGACATCAATTAGCTAAGTGCAACACATAATAAATTGTATTATTGTAAGGTCACACTACCATAATATAAATAACATATGCACATTGTAAAACAGACAACACATCAAACTTTTTAAAATATCTTCTAAAACAAAAACTAAAGCCACTAGTATAATCCAGTCAAACACATATACACATCTTGTATTTAGGTCAATTTATAGAAATAAAATATTAAAATAATGCTAATGAAATGTTAATAAAAGATTACCATGATATTAAATGTGCAGTAGTCATTCACACGTATAATTTTATTATACTTATTATATTTCACTATACCACATAGTTGTCAGTTTGGACATTCTAAACCACACATAGCGCCGGCACCCATGTTCTTCTCAGTTGAATACTGAACATGCAATTCTCCATGACAATGATCACAGAGATCACAAATGTCACCAATAGTTGCGTTAGACGATGGACTGTACTCATTCACGGCAAGAGCAAGTGGAGTAGATGTCTTAATTTATAATTGTGAACGAACAGCCTTATGCAAATCAGCAACAGTGGCATTACGTGGCATTGAGAAAGTGCGTACTTTACTTGAAGACTTGTTAGCATTCGAAAGACACACTCGTACTTCATCATTGAGTGCAGGTACAATAGATTGAATTGCGGATGTCATTTGTAAATATGGATATTGATTTAGGTTATTCAAACAACTAATTGTGTTTTGTGCAACGATAAATATGGGTTTTAGTATTTCTTTGTGCAATTTTACTTGTTGTATAATA